>CABFOQ010049927.1:0-14402 GCA_900660455.1 Gephyroberyx darwinii | reverse complement strand
TAAAAAAAAAAGCTCCCTTATCTAATTAGTGGGCTTGTGGAAAGCTGATACCCTTTATTTATTTAGCCAAACATTACAGTTCCACTTGTGACAGCTCAAACACATTCCTGCCATCAGCCGCCTGTTTGATGATATTCGGTGAAGTGTTTAATTATGTCAGAAATTTATGTTCTGAGAAACTGGAGTATGTTTCCCAGGCCTTGGTTTGGGGAGAACCATTGCATCCATTGCACACACCCCCCACCCTCCCCAACACACACACACACACACACCTCCCCCGTCTTGTTTGGTTCTGTACACCTCTTATTGTGTTTCCCTTATGTGTATCATTCGGCACAGAGGACCTGTAGGGAGTGACCTTCCATCAGGGGGTTTATCATGAACTTCTTCTCTTTCTCAAGATGTTATTTACATGTTGACAATCTAGGTCAGAAAAATAAACAATTTCTGTCCCTTTTCACGTTTCCTCACAGTTTTAAAGTCCTTCCTGTTTCATTTCATAGATACCTCCAGCTATCACAACAGGCCACTTTGGTGCCTAAGAGCCGTTAATCCCACCTCGGGGCCTGAAACAGCTCTAGTTATCTTTCTCCCTACTGAATGGAGAGATCCATAAAGAGAAGAGGGTAAGGTGGTAACCCAAGCTTTAGACTTGTGTCGCTGGATAGCGTGCTGACTGTGAGAGGCTTAGATTGCCTTCTGTGTTTCCCGTGGCTCGGAGAAAAGAGTCAATTCTCCTCTGCGGTGTCCAATATCAGCAGATCCACAGGGTGCTCTGGTTACCCGTGGAGGGAGGGAGGGAGAGAGAGAGAGAGAGAGAGAATTGAAAGTTGACTTAGTAGCTAGGCAATGCCACCAACACTTAAATTTGCAGCCTTGTTAGTGTTTTCAAAATATAGCAAAATAAACAATTCCTAATGAGTCAGTATAGTATGATGCTAGTATTCTGTCTTATTGTTTAAATGTTTATTACTGTAAGGTTTCATGTAAGGCCAGTGATTTCGGAAAACTTCATTACTGGACCGAATGCCCAACATTTTGGCAATCATACCAGCAGTCATCCTATTGTTGTACCATACCACTTGTCTTAGGGAAGGCCAGGATAAGGTGACCAGAGAGGATGTTCTGGGATAATGTGACACCATACAGCAGGTGTGGGAAGAAATGGCTCTCTCTATTTTGCCCGAACTCTGACATTTCCCAAGGTAACCATCGATAGCTTGGATTTCCAACCGTCTACATGACCTGAGTGTGTATGTGTGCATGAGTGTGTGTGTGTGTGTGAGAGAGAGAGAGAGAGAGAGTGAGAAAGGAAGAGGCAGAAAGTGGAAGAGGCCTTCGACTTTGTGTGCTTTTAGGTTAACCTCCCTGACACAACACAATACATCTATATGCTTTAGGCTGTCATCCACGGGATCACCTGTTGTCAGCCGTCATGTCTCCTCAAACTATTTGTCTAATCTACACTTGTTTTCATGTTTCATAAGCAGGTCCTGAGACTGATACATCGGGTATCATATTGCAATAATAACTCTGCCTTTCTATCCTTTGTCTTGTATCCTTTACTTTGACTGTAGTAAGACAGTGGAAGCGCAGAGCAGAAATAATGACACATTGCAACATGAGGAAGACCATGCAGGAGACACTTGACAGTCATTATTTGAATTATATTTGACTTATTATAGCTCTCTTTACTGGTATTTTAGGAGTTTGTGGTTTGAGGATGCATTCACAGGGCTTTGAAGGGCAGAAGAAATTCCATTCTCTGATGTGTGCTAGCTGTTTGGTTCAACTTGTACCCCCTCTGGTCTGTAATTAGTGTACATCTAGTACAGTCCTGACTCCAAAACATAAGGTCATTCATTCGCTGTGAGAAATCTGTTCTCATTTCTCACACTGCTGATGAACCTTCACCTCGTGTCACCCCATACTTCGAGCTAGATTTCTCACTGATGTTTTCTTATAGGACAGTATTGACTTAAACTCTGGGATGAGGGGAAGCAGAGCAACATGAAAGGTGCAAAACAGACGAAGTGCTCGCTCAATGACTTGTCTTGCGCAAAGTGTAAACACAAGCCTTGATAATAGCTGGCTCATCTTCAGTCCACTGCATTCAGACTGCATTCAGACTCTCTAGAGAGAAATGTTGAAAATCAATATACTTCTTTAATTTCCCTGGATTCCCTTTGATCTGCTCCTCGGTGCCTGTTGCCAAACCAACAGCATGATTTTGTCATTGTTTCTAATCTTTTTTTCTTTTTTCCCCTTCTCCTCTTTCACCTCAATCTATGCCTTACTCAACCCCTGGTTGCTGTGAAGTAATATTGTGTATATGTGTCCTCTGATCTCGCTAAAGTAAACGCATCATTAACACACGTCCAAGTGACCCTCGTGGGAAAGCTTTGTAAACGTCCCATGAGGCGCGGTGACGTCACAGAGGCGATTATATGGAAAGAGAGACTGGAAGTCAGGAGCATCTGTTCTTCGATGGTGATGCAATTGCAGTGGGCTGGTAACTCTAGCGGGAGTAGGACTAGTGGACCAAACCCTACACCTTGAGACTGCACAGTGAAGTCAAGCATCAAGGACTCAAATTTAACAAAGAGACCATTCCCGTAAACGTGATCATGAATTATCTATGGCAAGCAAACAGAAGTGTCCTCCTTTTGTGCTCACTGTGCTCTGCAGCGAGGAAAGCCCTTTGTGTAATGTCATTAATATAAAGCAGCGATGGTGAGCAGCAAACAGGTACACGATAGTCACATGTGGCGTGATGCCCAGTAATTCCAGATCTGCATGCCTGCCCAATGCCAAAAAGGAAGACTCCCCACGCCTTGATCTAGCCTGAGTCAGCACGGCTGGGATAGTGCCATGCAGATATGTGTGTGATCAGGACATCAGAGAAAGTACAGGGGGATAGGAGGTGGTCTGGAAAGGGGAGGAGAAGGAGGGAGGCCAAACAGGAGGGGAAGCGAAGGGAGGACAGAAGGACAGGGGGTTGAGAAGGGGAGGAGAGGGATGGGAGTGAACATGGGTGCAAAGAGCAAAGCTTTGGAAGACAGGAAGCAGGCAATGGAGGAGGGAGGGGTGAGTGGACGGGCAGGGCTGTAGGTAGGGAAGGGCAGAAGTGTCCCTGCAGTCTGGATGGCGGCGTGGGCAGCGGGCTTCTGCATCATTATTGTGCAACCTAATGAGCAACGGCACCGCAATAGACAGGTAACGCAAGAGCTCAACCGCATTTCAGCAACTTAAATGATATAGTGAGTAAGAGGGAGTGGGAAGATAATTTAAAAGGCAGTTATATAATTGCAGAGTGGAGTGGGGTAAGTGGGCTGGAAGAGAAGAGAAGAAAAGAAGAGAAAAGAATACACTGTAAACAATACAACTGTCTTACATGGTGTAGCTTATGAAACCTGACATCATCGCTCCCAGATCAAATCAAATCTAGACTATTCAATTTCATTTTGTGTCGTGAAGAGGTGCGGAGGTAGGTAGGTGGTTGTATCAAAGTGACAAGGCAGCCTTGCTTTAATACACACATGCATAGTTTCATACTATTGGCACATAAAGGAAGGTAAGGTCTTTGATATATCTCCATGATCATTGAAACGTACGGCAGTTTCACCCACCGGAGACGTTAATGGACCTGAATTTGATGAAATGCTCCTGGTTAAATGCTACATGTATGTAGGAGCCATATAAATTGATATGTAATATAACAAAAGACCTTGGCTCTGACATAAGTGCCTGGACCTCCATTCGCTCCTCTCTCTCTGTGGATGCTGGAAACATTGACACTGTCATAATTTTATTACTCAATTTATGGCACCCACCGAGGCATACATTACATGTCGCCTGCATTGTAGGGGCCAACTTTGTTACGGGGCTCGCTTTAACAGCTGTTCAGCCCCTCGCAGCCAAGCAGAGGCTGATGTATTTCATGGCATTTTTTTTTCAAAGCACCATTTGGAGATATGAAATTTTATATTAGCCATATTCTGGAATGGTTCGTGGAAAATGACTCCTTGTGGCATGGGGCTTGGTTCACTAATAATTTATGGACATAAGTACATAGTTCAACACTCCAGTGGTTCTCAGTGTTTTTGATGGAGTCAGTCAATAAAGTTGTGCAAGTACACTGTGGGACGGCGTTTAAATCTACCATGAAATAATCTGAATCCGAAAGGCCCAACACGTGACGGCTAACAAGCTATTCACCAGGCTTTTAGTAGCTGTAAGCAGCAGTAGAGTCACAATTATCACATTTTCTACATCATGAATTTGGTATGGGCACACACAAATATGATAAAGCCATATCAATATCACAAAACCAAAACATTTACATTTTATTGAGAATTGTTCAAGTAAAATACACTATTAACCTGTGGTATCCCAACCCCCCCGACACACACACACACACACACACCATGTCATAACAAATATGTGGCATTCAAACAGACCAACTGAATGGTAGAGGCAGTATCTCTATTACTAAACACTGTCACAATGGCAAAACATTCAACAACCATCCTTGTGTCTTTTAACAATTTTGTCCCAAAACTTGGAACCTCCTTGGTTGAAGTGGTGCTTGTAGAAACTTTAAGTGCTGACAGCATGAGTCAGAGTTTCCACTTATCTAGATGTATGTTATAAAGCCATAATGTAAACAACACAGCAGCTGAACTCAACAGTTTGGTATAATGTGGAACGCCTGGGGAGCATACCCTTTACTGAAATCTGAACTGAAGGCAGATTCTTGTTAATAAACACAGTATCAGAGAGTATCGGGGTTGAAAAGGTGTTTCTTGTCAGGCCAGAGAATGCAGGGGGAATAGTTATTGCAATTATCTGCAAATGTTTGTGATGTGTTGGAGCTAAGCCACATCCCTAACCTGATTTGTCGTCTGGCCACATACTTTTTGTTTTATATCATGTTGCTCCTCTGAAATGAATCCAACTGTCTTAGGTCAGAACTGTTTGTTAGTCCAGAGAGAGAGAGAAAGAGGGGGAGAGAGAGAGATTATGAACAAGAGGAGAGAGTAGCAGATGCTCCCTCAGGAGGAGGGTTGTCCTGTCCAGCTCCTCTCTGCCTCCATTCCTCCTCCAAACCCCTATGAGCATATGGACACTAAAGAAACACCACAGGACGAGGGACATGCTGGAGAGGACAAACAGAGAGAGAGAGAGAAAAAAGTAGTCAAAAAAAGAGAGGGCGGGGGTAAAAGAGAAAGAGGTGTGAGGATTTTTTTTAAAATTAGAGCTGGGAATAGGTTGAACCATGGAAAATAGCGTACATAGCATCGTGCATGAGGCAGTGGGCAGCTCGCCTGCTGGGGCAGTGTGGTGAGGATATCCTTGGCTTAATTTGCACCCTCTTTGGCCTGAATGTAATCACTGGTAAACAGAATAGAAAGTCTATCAAGCTCCCGGATGTAATAACACCATGTGGTGTGTTTTGGTGATTTGGTTATCAGAGTTTGGCATCCATCCACCTGAGACCGCAGAACTATAGTCTAGGTCACCATTTGCAGATTATACTATTCTGCATCAAATGTGCTACGATGTGAAATTGAATTTTTTCTCCATTAAATGAAGATTAATTTAGAACGATGGCCAGTCTGATGCATCATGGGATTGAATGTACTCAACTGATTCTCTAAAGGTGAGCGGTGCTCATTGAAGGAATGGTTCAGGTTTGAAAGAATTCTACAGTATCTTCATCATGAAAATCCTTTCAGTCTATCCAAAAAGTGTCTAGCTCAGAGTTTGAAAGCCATATTTGGTTGTTGGCAAGTCAACGGGCCTAAAAAGAATTTCTCATATCTCGTTTCTTTTCTTTTTTTTTGTTTTCAGCTTGACTACCATACGTTTTTGAGTTTTATCTAAACCCGTAGAGAAGTATGTGATCCTTCAATTGAAGTTAAAATATGAAAATCACCAAAATTTGAGTTACAAAGTTTCCCCCAGCAGCACCTCTCAAGCAGCATCCCAACAGTTTCTCTGCATATAATGAATATGTTTAGCCCTATTGACTTGCATGAACACAGCTAATACATTCCTAGTAGTTTCTACTGAATCTACAGGCTTCTTAAAAATCTGAATTTTACTTTTGAGGTAAAGCTTTATCTCCAGTTGTTCAAGCACAAACCCTCCCATCTCCATATCATGTGAAACTGAGACAGGAGGAGATCTAAGGTCATAAATGCAGTTTGCACTTGAATCCTCATCAATATCTCACTGCTACCCTGAATTGGATAAACACTGTCATTAAAGAGCAGTAACACAGCAGTTAACCACTGTGTTTGTCAATTTGTTTACCAAACACTACAGGAAGTCCAGAACCATAAACCTTACTTATATTATCACAAAAATCAATTAGGGTTTCATTACCTGGCAGAGGAAGAAAGGAAGTACCACCAGGATGTAATGAAAAGCATGTTGAGGCTTGAAAACATATAATTCAAGTTGGTTTTCTTTCCTTGATGACGCCTTGTGAAAATGTTGATTCTTTCCTCTTATTCTCACTCCCCCTCTCTCTCCCCTTTCCTCATCTCCAAGGCCAAAGACAGCACCTCCCAACACACACACACACACACATGCATGCACACTCCTTAACAGTGGTTTGTTGAGGTAACATGACACATATTTTTCTCATCAGTGTGTTATCAAGTTGCGGTGCTGCGTGTCAACTCTGTTGATTGAGTGTTGGAAACAGAAAGGCGCTATGCTGCATTAATGTACTTTCCTCTCTCAGTGGTAATTCTGCAGAACCCTGGCATCGCTGCAAGCCATCAGTGTGATGCAAAGACGTTTGGCATCGGCATTTACGAACTATACTTTCAGTTTGTACTTTCATAAATTGTGCAAACACCATTTAGATGTTTTTGTCAACACTATACCAAGGAAAATTCAAGATCTGAATGATTTGGATTCAAACTCATGCAGCATATACTTTTGTAAAGTTGGAAAGGATTGTTATGCCATTTTCAATCAACACTTCTGCTATTGTGCATTGCCCCCCAGATGTTGCTTCAAGTGGTACTGATGAGCTCATATCATTTGCACAATGACAAACCAAGCTGTACCTCATGTGATCGCCTGAGGTCACCGAGCACTATTTGTCAGATGAAACTTTGTAACTTTTGACGTTGGTCAGAAAAGCTGTGTCATAGTAAGAGCATGCATTGATTTCGCAAGAGGTATCTCTCCTCTGAGCTGCCTCAAGGTGACGTGTCAAGTCAGGAATCTGCTGATTTCAGATGTGGCGAATGGCAACCAAGATGATTGTCAAATCCTCACAGTGCTGTTATTGAAACCATACTTCCCTCGGCAGGAGAGCCTCTATCCACTTTTAAGAAGGCGATTGGACTGCAGCAAAAGTGAATGATTGCTGGACTTGAGAGGCGATTTAAATGCTTGTTAAGACTTGATCCAGAACAACACTTAGATTGGGCAACAGTGGCGCACGTTCACGGAGCACAGAGTGGTTGATTCCTGTGACAATTTACCTTTTAGACTCATTTAAATCTAATAGTCAATAATCACTTATTTCAGTTGAGGAATGTTTTCACTGCTTGCTGTGCACTTCCATCCATAAATCGTAGAGAGATTTTGGTAATCCATAGCAGATTGTCTCTACACTGTACCATAGGTTTTGCTCTGTATAATGCCACTCACAGTCCAAGTCACATGTTTGTTTATCTGCCCAGTTTAAACTGCCAACATCCTTGTTGTTCTTGGAAGGAACCACAATATTTTCAACTGTAAACAATGTTTTATTTCTCTGTCAGCCATTATGGAAGTGCAGATATCACCAAACAAGTTTTGAGCATTCACACAACGGACCACCATAATCTTTAGGCACAGCTCCAGACGTCTCTACTTCCCCATCATCGCAAACCCATAATGCTTTGGGTGAACTCTTGTTGTACTATTGGGGGCTCGTGAAGCTTTCTGGAATGCTGACGTTGATCCCACTGTCCCTGCTGACGAGATTCCTGAGAGATACAGTCTGTCCATTAAGAAAGAATTCCCACTAAATCAAGTTTATATCTATTCAGTGCCACTTCAAAACAAAACCATTTAAATCCATTAAAGCCTGTAGAGAATGACAGATTCATCAATAAAAATTGAAAAAAAAAAAGCACATTAAGATGCTGTTTTTAATACATGTACAATTTCACAACATGCACACCTACACAGCACCGCAACCCCTTGGAGACATTTTATTGGCTTAAAATGATGTTTTTGCTGTCTGGAGTTCGAACTTTCACCAGGATTAATAGTAGGAGTTTGTCAATTTCCTGTGGTTAACATCCTCAGAGAAAAAAAAACCTGGTATGCAATTGCAATTCATTTAGTGAGTAAAAACCATTACTACTGATGTAGTACCATTGGTTTAGATGGATTGGATTGTTATGAAATTATTTCAGGTTATTAGGAATTAGGAATGTTCCTTGAAAGATAATAACTCACTTTCACAATCTTATTGGACAATTTATTTCATAATGTCATTATGAATCATTGTTAAACCATCAACGTTGTTGCAGGGAATCAAAGGAATCCCAGGGGAATCGTCTGACTGGCCACAGCCCATTTATCTGTGTCAAGGGGAAAGTCCTGAAGGTGGTTAGACAATTAAATCATTATAGTAATCATAACTTCACTTTGCTGTTTCTGGGTAAGCTCAGTGACTCTGCACAAGTGTTGGGAATAACAAACCAGCACATAATACACGTATGTTCTCATTGGTAGAGCAAAGAGTTTTCTACAAATATTATCAGTTCTATTACTAAAAACTACTTGTACTACTTGTATTACTTCTACTAGTACAGTTGAGTACAGCATGTTTAGCTGTTTCTGAAATACTTCAAACCACATAGTCATTATTATCTCCGTCAAGGAGGCAATGTTCTCATCCCTGTTAATTACTTTGTCTGTCTGTCTGTCTGTCTGTCTGTCTGTCTGTCTGTGTCTGTCTGTCAGCATCTCAAAAACTTATGAACAGATTTCCATGAAATTTGGTGGACAGATTGGTCTTGTGCCAAGGATCAATTGACTAGATTTTGGTGGTGATCCAGATCTGGGATTTACGCCTTTAGACGATTAGCGTTTTTAGCCATAACTATGCACCTAACAAAGATAGAGATTTGATTTAAAATCCTGAGGGCATGTTTGGAGGGTCAAAAAAGCAATTTAACTTAAAGTGATAGGAATGATGTTTTTGGGTGTAACAGCAAGTTAGAGAATTGGTGGAGGTTTGCCAAATGCCCTCTAGTTACCACATACAGTATCTGTATGTGATGCTGTAGCTGTGTTATCCAGTTTAACATATAATGTAGATTACACAACAACCATGGCATGCAAAGCAAAATAAATGTGGATATAACAATGGTGTATGTGCGTATGTGTGTTTTGTGTGTGTGTCTGGACTATAGTTTGTTTAGCTGTAGCAGAGTGCAGTAATGGCCTGATCTCATTGTGAGCCTCCATCATCAGTGCTCTGAAATGTGTTTACTCAAGCAATGACTTTTTTCTTATTTCAATCCAAAATCCATCAATTCATCTTCCATTTAATGTCCTATTGTGTATGTGTCGCTATGACTTAAAGACAAATCACAGCAAAAGTCCATGAAAAAGGAACAATCTCTGTCAGCAACAAAAATAATATAGCCATTTTAGAGAACTCTAATGACATTTTTTGTTTACCCCTTGCACCAACATTATCAATCATAGCAGCATTTATTGTCAGTAACACCACAAAGTGTAGGAATTCTTCAGACAGCAAGCAAACAAGTGGCTTTGAATGGCTTATTTGGCTGGATGCCTGGTGCCAGTTTGTTTGCCAGAGGTTGCCAGTTTAAAACCCATGAAAATAAGACCGCAGTGAAAAAAGCTACATATGGTATGACATAACATACCATAAAGATATGATGGCATACTACTTAATATAAAAACTCACACCTGCAGAGTGAAAATGCCTTTCAGGGAAAAGCTATTATTTGTGTTTCATACTAGGCCTAATAACCAGCTCTGGTGCCCACATTAAAGTAGCAACATGTGTTTGTGTTTTTCATATTCAGTAAATGTGTGTACATTGCTGATTTCTTATGGCTTGGTAGCTGTCATTCTGGACATACCTGGGTAAAGACGCATGTCAGTTTCCTCAAGCAGCGCTAATCCTTTTACTGCTCACTGACCGTGAATGCCAAGAAAAGATTCCAGCTCCTCAAGAGAGGGCATCCTATCCAGGTCCTCGTCTTAGGAGCCAAGTTTAATTCAATAACCTTGTGGAAGATGGAAATTACTTTTTCTGGTGGATAAAAATTTACTTTAACATTTGTATTCTCAAGGTATAAGTTCTGACACCTACACATTAATTGCAACTGAGCGTTTCATGACAGCTACATGGCATATCCATGAATCCAGATTCAACACTTAGGTGAGCTGTCATAAGGTAGGAGACAACTATGTTGTTTTTGACATAGATGTGGAATGGTGGGCTGATTTACTAGCTAGAAATGCTAACGCTCATAGTATACTATAGTGTAGTATCAAATGTGGTATAATAGCATTAATTAGCATCAAATAGCATCACATAATGTCAAATAGAGTCAAATAGTATAAAATAGCTTCAAATAGCGTCAAATAGAATCAAATAGCATCAAATAGTATCAAATAGTATAGTAATAGGGGTACTTTTACATTCCTGTGCCAACAATCACCACACACCACACATCTTCGCCACGATAAACTACCATCATGCTCAGACTTGTCCTAACTAGAGGACAAATGGAGTGTGTGTAGCAATGGCAGCAGGTATTCAATGTAAGACATTGGTGGATATACAGTAGGTAATTCAGGCCTAAGGCTGAAGTATGAATGAAACCTCTTGCCCACAAAGTTAGTTTACAAACATTTAGGAAGGTAGAAATTAAAAGCTTGTCAGTTACATTCTCAGTTTATCTTGAGTCAATCAGATTTTTTTTGTTGATAATGAATATGAAAAGTTGCAGAGATATTCTCTGAAGACTATCTCCTATTGCCAGAATACCCAGATTGTTTTTTTCTCTCTCTCTCTTCTCTGGGTTTCTCTGCCCCAAACAGCAGAGTGACACAGTTCCTAAGTAGAGCCAAGAATAAGAGTTGCCAAAATTCTTCTCAATGGTTTACTACGCATTGACGTCAGAGATGCAGTGTAGGTGAAAGTCAAAGCCAATGCTTCAGTTTGAAAATAAGTAGTTAGAAAATAAAAAAGTGTGGTTTTAACTCATATTAACTTATCTATCTTCTAAACGTATGTAGGAATGATATTAATAATATGTTGCTAACTTTTAAAAATGAGTTTCAATCTCATTCATTTGGCTTCTTTGTCCTGAACAGAAACTCACTCAAATCTAGTGAACATTTTATAGGTTTTCTTATTGTTTCTTGTTAACCCTAACCTTAACACGCTCTCAGCCCAACTGGAATCAATCAACTTGAAACAATTGTGTGTAACTTACTGGGATTATGTTGTCTAAACATGTCTATTCTTTCCGTTCTAAGTACTATATTGCCCTGTCTATATATAGGACATTTTTTTATTATTTGTATCCTTCGATATAGTCGTATGGTTTCATTACATGGTCAACAGAAAAATTTAGTGCACAACCTACATTTTTATTCTTGTATCTACTCAGAAATGATCACTAAATTGTAGAGATATTCCAAAGAAGAAAGAAATATAGTTAAAGGAAAATTCTTGTCATGAAGATCAATCTGTGAGCCTGGTGATGTGAATAATGGAAGATCAACGTGGAGAGAGACAGTCAGTCAGACAGACAGAACGAAAGCTAGAGACAGAGAAACCACAGACTTGTATGAAAGCTGATCAGCGTTTTATTAGTGTCGTCTATCAGCGACAGATGGTTTAGATATGGTGAGGTCAGGGCTCATCATACATCCTAATCCGCCAATAACAAGTATCAGTGTGAACTCTCACCTTGGCCATCTCATCTCCAGGGCTGAATCTCTATAGTCTTTCTCCATCCCTTATATCATGCTTCGTCAAAGTTCCTTCCCTCAGTTGCCCTCACCCTTACGCCTGAAATATGTTTTCTTCATTCTCCTCAAGAAACTCTCTCTACCTACCTCTACTCTCTACCCCTAATACATCTTCCCCTTGTAACTTCCCTTGATATCTCCTATTACATGTATACAAAAGTAAGCTGAGGAAATTTTGAAAGTGAAGGTAACAAGACAGTCTTAACCCCTGCCTCCTTCTTTCTTTGCCTGATTTTCATGAAGAGGTGAAGAAAATGGCCTCAGTATTCTCCTACCCGTCCATTTAGAAAACATATAAGGATGCTATGATGCACTACTAAGACTGATCCCGTACCATATGGAATGGACCAAGCAAACATGACACCCTCAGGAGAGACAAGTCCAGCAGGCCCCCCCAGACCTCTGTGTGTTCAGCAAATGTGATTAGGGATCAATTAGGAGAGGAACATTTTGACACATGTCTCATATTTGGAGTGAGGAGAATGGGTTATCAGTGGTGGAGGAGGGAGGAGATTGGATGCATGGCTGATATCCAATACATTGTTGAAGGTAAAGAGTTCATCTGGTAGTGGAGCAGAGAAGAAAGAGGTAGGAACTTGTGGTATATTGATTCTCATGATCATTTGAGTTTCTGGTTTAATGTTAACTGTGGAAAAATGGATTATCAGATGTTCCAGCTAAAATATATCCCCCTGTGACTGCTAGCTGTGTTAAGAGCAAGATGCCTGGCTCACAGCTCCTCACTCTTTAGTCAGAGGAAAATTATATTAGAACAATTCTGCTTTTTAAAAATCCACAGCAGGACTAGGCTTAAATCTTCTTGGGAATCAGTCGACAATCCCGGTGAGAAAGTACACTTACAATACTGACATGACCTCACATTTCTACATGCGTACATGAAGCCAATAACATGCCGTGGCTTCCTACGTCACTGGATAGCTCTGTGAAACCACTAAAGCAGAGCTGGAAGTCTTGTTTTGGTAAACACTTCTCTAGAAACCACCCCGATCAGAATGTGGCTCGGCGGCTGCTGCCAGAATTAATATGAGGTTAATGACATGGTTTGGCTAGTTGCCCTGTGCTATTGATCAAATGTGGGTTCTTCCAGTCCACTTTATTACTCTAATGTAAAACATTCACCATTCAGGACTTTTGCTGTTCAACTCGACTGAATATGGAGTATTTTCCCTTTGCCGGCCACAAGGTTCTCTAACAGAAGTTGGGCGTTGGGTGAAAACCTTGTAACTCCAAAATGTCAATTTATAAAAAACAAAAAAAAACAAAAAACAGACTTGTTTCTATCTTGACTACCATGCATTTTTGAGTTTATCTTACTGGTTTTGAAAAGGTTTATAAATCCAAGGGTTGTAGAATGTTCTCATCCCATAGAGGAGCACATAACCTTTCAGTTGAAATTAAACTGAAGAAATTGGATTTAAGACATTTTCTCCTGACAGGCACAATAAATCAGATCAGCAGATTTACATATATCAGTTCTCTACACCCTTAACTAGGTCAAAGGTCATTGGCCATATGCCTGGTGTTGATAATGCTGCTTCAATTATACAGTAAAATATGGAACATGTGGTCATCTTTACAAATGGCTGTGGGACGGGGCCAGCCCAATAAATTAGAAAGCAGATACAGTGTATAGCAGTTTATCTCCTGCATTAGGTGCCTGGGTATACAGTATATTGCTTCACTGAACGTGAACAGTACGCAACAACATCTGGAGGTGATCTATAGGGAATAGCAGCATGATGTTAGCACTAAGGCCTGACAGCCGGCGGGATGGAGAGAGGGTCTCCCAAAAACAGTTTGGATTACTTACTCTAAATGAAAACCAAGGAATTAGATATCAAAACACAAACACGATTAGTCCCATCACTCAATCTCCACGGAGCCTCCGAGACGTCTTGATAGCACGTTGTCCTGCGTAGCTACAGCCACAAATAGAGGACACTTAAGTGGTACTTTCATTTCACTATACAACTTTAATTTCACTATACAACTTTCATTTCACTATACATCCTGTATGTGTATGTGACAAATAAAGTTCTTGAAAATCTTGAAATCAGCCACGTTTCAGGGATATGCACATCTAAGATTCAGCATCAAAAGAGTGACATGAAAATGACAGAATAGTTAGGTGGCAACTTTATTTTTTAAAAACTGTCACTCACAAAAGTTGAAAGTCATTCTTTTCAAAGCACATCCTGCTTTCCCTGGTGCCCATCCCGTTTGGGGAGTGTTCGGTTTATTTACTGTGGAGTTTTACAGCCCATGGTTGGTTTCAGGGCAGCAGAATTCATTTGCAGGCTGACAGAGCTGGGGGCGACAAGATGACGCAACAGCGA
>CABFOQ010049926.1:0-13656 GCA_900660455.1 Gephyroberyx darwinii | reverse complement strand
CGCATCCGGAGTGCTGGTCTGGTCATCAATGCCAAGAAGTGTCACATTGCCAAGCCTGAGGTCCAGTACCTTGGCTACGTGATTGGAGGTGGAGGCATCCGTCCTCAGGTAGGAAAGGTAGAGGCGATTGCAGCTACACCGCTACCTAACACCAAGAGGAGGCTACGGTCATTCTTGGGGTTGGTAGGCTGGTATCGTCGGCTCATCCCCAACTGTGCATCAAGATCTGCTGTACTAACTGACATGACTCGCAAATCCAGCCCAGTGAAGGTTAAGTGGACTCCAGAAAGTGAGAATGCTTTCAAAGACTTGAGAAACTGTCTATGTCAAGATCCTGTTCTGCAATGTCCAGATTTCACTCTTCCCTTTACTGTGCAGACAGATGCTTCTGGGGTAGGTCTCGGAGCGGTGCTATTGCAGGGAGAGGATGGAAACCAGTTGCCAGTGCAGTACATCAGCCGAAAACTCTTCCCAAGGGAGACGAGGTATTCCACAGTTGAGAAGGAAGCGCTAGCTATTAAATGGGCTTTAGACACCTTGAAATATTACCTCATTGGCAAAGAGTTTGTTCTTGAGACTGATCATCGTGCATTGCGGTGGGTCCATAAAATGAAAGACACTAACGATAGAATTACCAGATGGTACTTGTCTCTCCAGCCTTTTCGTTTTCAGGTCGAATATAGACCAGGACACAAGAATGTCATCGCTGACTTCCTGTCCCGTGACTCTGAGGAGTAACGGTCTTAAGGGGGGGGAGGTGTGACAAAGTGGGTGAGAATACGCCATTTGTCAAGCATGTCTTTCTGTGCTAATTAACATACTCACCATGTGGCCCAGGAGACAAAAGGAGGAGGCACCCACCCATTTTGCTCTTAAGTTTTGATTCGTCACTTCCTGTGGGTGGAGAAGTGACCATACCGAACACCAGACGTTAATTGGATTGATTAGTGAATAAATGACAGGTGTGGTGTGTGTAATGGAGGCAGGAGTCCATGCTTGGGAAGAGAGGAAGGGGAGATGTCAGTGTGTAGCTGAGAATTAGTATGAGTTGATTTGTTTCAGTTAAATCAAGTTAACTGTTTATTTGTTTTTGTTTGTCTCTAGCTGGGCAAACCTGTAACATGGCAAAACATTTTGCAAAATAAATTCCTTTGTGCAACTTGGACAAGTTTCTTGCGTCTGCCTCCTACCACCATCCTAGCCACTCTGGTCGGACTTCCTAACAGTCACATTGAATGCCTTGGCTAAAAGGGTTAGCTGAGGCGTGTTTCAGCCGTTAAATATTATTTCTCTACTTGGCCTGAAAGGTGCCCTTTCTTCATGAGGCCTCATTTATTCAGGGCATTAGCATTTGCCATTACTGTGGTTTTTCTATCCAAATTTATATAGAGGTAAATCTTACTTTAAACTTTGACTTCAAACGTAATTTTTAATTCAAAATGAAGCTTGGTGACCATTGTTATAGTAAGGCGATGACTATTTAAGAAACTACTGACTTAGGAAAAAGTTGGTATAGGCCAGGGAAACAAATTTAGGTCATGATTAGACTTTATTGATCCCCAGGGGGAAATCCTGGGGTTGCAGCAGCATAACAGTATCACAAGAATGTACAAAATACAAAAAAAACAAAGGCCTAAAAAACTAAAATACTGAATACTAAAAAACGATGGTACTAGGTGACATAAAACCAGGATGGACAGCGAATAGATGGCATGTTTACATATATACAAGTCGGGAAGAGCGAATGAATGGATGGTACATGTATACAGAGTTAATGGTAATGAGTGATTGTGAAAGGGAATGAGAGTGCCTAAAGTGTCTAAAGTGTAGGGAAATGAATACGTGTGAAAGGGAATGAATAAAGTGCAGGGTGCTAGGTGATATGTGGTGAGGTCCTCAGTTGAGTTGTCCTCAGTTGAGCTGTAGAGGGGGAGGGGAGGCGTAAAAAAAGTCTGATGGCGGCCGGTAGTTAAGACTTCCTGTAGCGTTCTCTGTTGCACCGTGGTGGGATCAGTCTATGGCTGCTAAAATGAAATGCTTCTGGCATAAGTACCTTTGGTGTTGTTAGGATTCATTGCTAGTCACCAGTGGATTGTTTCCTACCCTCTGACCACCCCAGCACTTATACAGCATGGTATGAGATTCTGAATTGGATTTAATAATTCTGGCTTGTTCAATTTTTCATATATCCCTTATTAGCCCAGGATGCACGGCTCACCATATCGTTTCCTACAAATTACAATAAGAACACCTTCACATCTTTTGATGTGTTTCACTGTTAACTGGGATATTACCACATCTACTTTCCCATTGCGCAAATTAATAAACACTCTTCATGAGATCATTTAAGGAATACGTGCAGAAAATAAAAATATTTTCCTCATGTGAAATATCACTTTAATATTTTCACTCTGGTGCACTAACCAGTGAGAGGGTTTTTTTAATTTGTTCCCAGGAGAAATGCACTAAAAATGGTTGAGGTGTTTGTTTCTCTCAGAATGTGGAGGAAAACGCTACCCAGGGCGGTGGCAAGTTTAGACTGAATTTAACCCCCGCTGGATTGCAGTGCAACATTCATTTAATCCTCTCTATCTCTGTGTAACTGTGTCACTCTGTGTGACTGATGTGGCTTCTGTCATTCGGCAACTAACATTGGCAGCAGATAGGGGTTCAATGTGAGTGATGGAAATGAGAGAGGGAATGAAACTAAACTGTTCTCATTACTATGTAGACATGCTGAGAGCACAAATGCATGGAACTTTCTAATTGAATGACAAAATATTTTTTTACTTTTGTAAAAGTAATAGATCCATGTTTACTTTATATATCTGCAATACACTGCAGATGCAGTATGAACAGATTATTAGTTTTCAGATCCATATGGTAATTGTATATCAAAAGCAATATATTTTTTCTTGATGCAATCATTCTATACCATATTACATTGCAAATAGCCTAACAGTTGGGTAACAATTATTGATAATGACACCCTGTAAGTTGTTCTGGCCTAATACAGCAAGCCTGTAGGATGAATTTCATTTGTACCTGCTCCCATACTAAACAGAAAAAATGTAGTAACATTATCAAATAATCTTACAGTAGTTTCTTCTCAAGGAATGGTTTGCTGTCTTGGCCACATCTTTTCTTCAGTCAGATTTAAGAATTGCTGCAGGGATAGTAGTCATGCATTGCAAGAAATCGCAACAGAATGCTTAAGCTTAAGCGGACTACACTGAGTGTAGAGGGTTTAGTCAGAATAAAGAAGCCCCTCCATAGTTCTGCCACAGTGAAGGATTCTGGTGGTTCCGGTTAATTTCCTGGCATTTTATCAATCCAATCATCCCTAAAGGCAGAAATAAACTACAAGCAATAGATTATTTAAGTTTCCAATGGCCCAACATGAACTAAATGATTGGAGCATCAACAGAGGATCAAAACAGGTATTTTTTGTAACTTTACAGTCACCTGCAGTGCTTAAAATGATACACATCAAATATTGATTTGTGTGTTTGAGCCTTAAGAGCTTGGCGATGTTACGCTCCCTACAAAAAAGGTTCACTCTCTAGACTAGCTAGCCAGCACAGGTGTACAATACTCAATTCAGTGACGTGGCTAAAAAGTACCCCCCCCCCTTACAGGAAAAGATGTTTGTCCAAAGATATTGCTTCTTCATAAATGTTTAAAGGGCTTGCGTATCTTTAGATGACATGCAGTATCTCAGCATACATTATATGTGTATAACAACTTTCACTCTGTCATGATTACTCCCAACATGTGGCGTTTATGGACATGCTCCATCAAACAATCAGATGGAAAAATCCTTCTATACCGGAATCTGATGATTGAAATTCAAATGGGCACGTCTCCACTACAAGCAATTTACATCACCCAGGCAGAAATTCATTATGAATAATAGCAGCCTGTTCTGGACCTCAAATAAACTTAACAAATCACAAGGCAGCGTAATGGAACCTCATACAGGAAAGATGGATATTCCATCAGCATGGCTCTCGGCTTCCTCTTTAACAAAGTAGAGGAGCACGCTGCAAGTCTGAACAACCAACCACCAAGAGCCCCTAACCTGTCTTTGAAGGTTGAAATGGCATCAGTAATGGAGTTCTGAAGTGATAACAAAGGAATCTGTGATTTTAAAGTAATGAACAGAATCAACATTTACTACAAGCAAGTTCTCGCTATAGATGTGGCTAGGTAATTTGAGCAAAAACCTCTCATAACTTTTCACCGCACAGCAGATGGGTTGCCTTTGGCCCTGGAAATATCAAAAGCGATGCCATGTTGAAATTAAACAATGTCAAATAGCTGTTGTCATTGATAGTTATTCAGTGTACACTGACATAAATCACATTCCAGTACAGTGCATCACTTCACATTACAGAATAAAGGACAGAATAATGTAAAGTTGAAATGACTCCATGCACTAAAACAATAGATGATAGCATGCCAACACTGACAGCATGACTTATGGAGCTGAAACAGGAAGTGACCCCTCATTCTTCTTTGGATATGTGTGTGTGTCTATGCATACATGTGGGTGCATGTATATGTGTGTGAGTCCATGAGTGTGTGTGTGAGTGCGTACATGCTAGGAGGATCACAATCCAAGTTTTCAAGCTGTCAAGATTTGTAGTAATCTACAGAGGGATGTCAATCACATGTGGTCTGCCCAGTAAGCGATTTATTGATATTTTAGTTGCTATTTTCACTTTGCTGCTTTCTGTCCTGCCAGGCTGCCATGCACAGCATCTTGTAACTGGATCATACACACACAATGTAACAATATATTAGTAGTTGAGTAGCCACTATGCATTTATGTTAGGGCTGGGCGATATGGAAGTGCACGACAACAAATAATAAAAAAAAGTTGAGATTTCCCTATCATTCTAGATTTTTAACTTAAAAATTAACTTAATTATTTAATGTGATAAAAAGGATTTAATGATCACATTTTCATGTGCAGCAACTGTAATGACTGATGTCCACCAGAACTTCCACTCAGTTCTCCCTCCTCTTGTCTCTTGTCTTGTCTCTTGCGTTTATTTAAAAAAAAAAGAAGAAGAAAAGGACAGATATGCAACCTGTGGCTTATTAAGAAAAGTTCCAATGTTGTTGTTCAGCAGGAAAACAAAAGGTAGCAGTTTAATATTGGGGAAGGGTGTAAATCTCCCAGAATGAAGTCAACCTGAACTGGCAACCCTATCTAGATGCGAGCTCATAATGTGCGTGCATAAACGTTGTGTAGGCTATTGATTGTGTCCAGTAAAATTCTGTGTCTGGTTCAGTAAATTTTTGGTTTATCACCCAGCCCTAACATATGTACAAGCATATACAGACACACATGCTCACACATGTTGTCTGTCTTTGTGAAAATATAAATTTGCTACCCTAGTGTGTGTGTGTGTGTGTGTGTGTGAGTACATGCATTCTGCCACCTTGGTGATGCTGTTACAGCTCATGATTTAGGACCGTCCATACTGCATGCCATCGCTCTTCACACACACACACCAGCTTCCCTGCTCATTCCTCTGCTCCAGCTTCCCCACAGTTGTATTTACGTGTTCAGTTAGCTGTGCTACTGAAGGGGCTGGCCCATATGTCTCTCTGAACCCTCTGAATAATTTAGCCCAACAGCCATTCCTATAAAAACCCCATCTATATTAATGAGCAGCCTCCAAGCATTTGGATCACTGTATGAAGGTTCTGGTCTCTCCATCATGCTTGAGGTGTCAGAGAAGGCACACCCTCACCAGACAATTTGAGGTGGTATAGGCTCAGGGTGGATACGGTGTGAAGAACTGGTCTGTTCAAATTTAAAGTCAGACCTTCTCTCATTCATCAACTTTCACTTGATGTCACAGATCACCACAGCCACCCTGCCAATTTGCAGCAGCCAACTTGTGTCCCTCTAAGTCTGGAAAGATCTTTGAAGAGCAATTTGTGTAGTGAAATATAACAATGTAATGTAATGTGTTGCCTAAAAAGACCAGTACTGGAGAAGTTTTATTTCCAATAAGTAACACAAAAGTTATTTCCAAAAGTTAAATAAAGTATTTTGATTCAATAATTAATAATTTGGGCAAAATATTGACCTCTAGAATGCAATTTTCCATGTTTGGGTGTCAAATATGTTGATATAAAACTCACTGGAAATATGATTCTGAGAGTAACCGCAATACTTGATAGGTAACTGTAATAGTAATAGGGGTTTCACGGAATAGTCGACTAGTTGACTAGTATCAAAACCACTAGTCGACACTGCATCGTTGTAGACTAATCGTTCTTCTGTGGTTTTAGCACGGTACAGTAATAAAGCAGTGGCAAGAGGTAGAAAGAAACATGGCTGTACGTCCCAATGCTCGACTACAATCAACAGTGTGGAAATACTTTGCCACAGCAGATAAAACCGTCAGCTGCAATATATGTAAGGCTACCCTAAAGTACCACAACAGTACCAGCGGTATGCATAACCATTTAAAGCTACACCCGCTTATGGCTACTGCTAACAGCGGCAACGTTAGCGAGGAGAAGCGCCAACCGAGTGAATGTCAATGTCTCAGTCACTATTAATAATGTTTATGTCAATAAACCAATACATTCATAAACTTTATGCAACCTGTGTTTATTGGCGAGATTGCTACAGTAGTTTCACAAGTTATATCTGAAGTTGATCTTGTATTTCAAACTGTTTGAGCATGTAATCTTAGTGCATCATAGTAGGCTATTCAGAGCTTTTGAAAAGGCACTTATAACGACCAAAGGTAGACATAACTTTGGTTGTTGTTCATCGATCCATTTTCTATGTTATGTCATGTTAAATAAACATGCTAAATAAACAGAATTTAAGAATTTAAAGGAAAGACCCTGTCAAACAGTATCTCCAGCTCAGACAAGCTCACAGGGGGTTTAGTCCAATCAGATTGCAGCTCATTTGTAAACAGCCTCTCGGAGCCAATTGAGGACTCTGCTATTTCACCTACCCCCAGGTTGGTCCCGCCTACATTAATTAACCCTTTACTGGTTGCATTTGAGCCCTTTTTTGACGAGAACTGATCATTGTTATTGGGTGAAAAAAATCTGATATATCTCCTGCGATTAATCGACTACTCGACTACTTTTTGGAAGTAGTTGATGACTACTAAAATGCAGCAGTCGTGAATGCCCTAAAGAGTAATACCCAATTTTATAAAGTAACATGTTTAAATGGAGCTAGTGTAAGTTCAATCAGGAAGGCTACCTCCTTCATTCATAATTCTGCCAGCTGGAGCCAAACATGCCCCCAGCTCTGCATCGTCCAACCACCCTATGCCCATGCTCCTTTCCCCTCCCCTTTCTCCCTCTTCAGAAACCAATCATTAACTATTTCCCTCTATTTGCATCCCCTCAGCTGCTTCAGTGTTTCTGTCATTTCAGCTGCCTAAACCGCACCAGTCTGACGCAGCACCTCCTCCCCCGCCACCACCAGCATTACGGCTTCATCAGATATCCAGAAGGGTTAGATCTTCAGCCTGGGAGGTTCTCTTGTCTCCTATCTGCCCCCTGGGAGCTTCACCCTACCGCTGGATACCTCTTGGAGTCTACGCCAAACCTATGCTCCAGCACATTTTCTCATGTTAATACATTTTTAGAATTTAGAATAGAATTTTTAGAATCCTAACCACTTGTTACTAGTTTCATAATAAGTAATGACACAACATTTGTAATGACAAGATTTGTAATGGTTTGTAAAGGTTTTATCTCTGGCCTCCTTTTCTACTTTGATTATGAATTTCATGTTACCTGAGGTTACAGCCTCCATGTTACATTACATTACATGTCCATGTCCAATCAGTATTCTAATGTTAAACTGAGGTTCAGAATAATTGTAAAATCTCACACGGCCTTGCACTTCAGCCAAGATGTCTGTCAACTGGATGAACATTTAGGGTCCCCGATGAAGGCTCTTGTAGCGGGAACATATTGGCTTAAAAGAGCAAATGTTTCCTTTTTTCCTATCATCACAAAGAGGCAAACCCAGGCCAGTCTCGTGGGTGTGACACACTTCACTCACTGTCAAACCTCACATCACATATATAGCGCATATAGCTATCACATTTTCAAACAATTCCCACAACTCCCACAATCCTCCCCTCTTAATTATTCGTTGACTAATTATGTCAACATCTGAGGAAAGATATCGTTTTTTGTGGAAGTACTGTATACTATTGGAAATCCATATCTATGAAAAGTCAAGATGTTTTGATTCCAATTCACAACCCTTCCTGATCTGGATTATGGGTGATATTTGCAAGTTTAATGTGTTTTGAAATAGTTTTTGCAAAACCTAAAACTGCAAAAGTCAGTCAGTCCTTGTTTTTACTTCTTTTACTTGTACAACCTTGGTAGAACTGGGAGGTTGTGACAGATTTGAGTTTCCTTATGAAAGCAATGTTAACATCAGAATCAAGGTGACTCTTGATACAGCTCCTCATCTCCCACGGTGAGCACTACAGCTATACAGCTTTACCACCACCTCCTCCCATGCTGCCTCTACTGGACAGCCGTGTGAGCCTGTAGTGCTGCCAGCATCCTTAACTTGTCAAACATCTTTAGGCAAAGAAACGCTTCGGTCTACTGGGCTCTGTTTGGTCACTGTCCAGAGACAGAAAGCCAACTGTATTCAGGGATCAATTTACTTACACAGCCGTTTTTGTCAATGTTCAAATTGAATATCTGCCAAGAGTTAGTATATCTGCTCTGTTTTGTACATGGAAGATGAGTTGGATTTCATTTGTGCAACCACTATGCATGTCCAACACCATCCATCCCATGACAGAAGAGGAGTAACACAGGTGGTGAAATCTATAAATGCGAGTGTTGTTTTGTTCAGGTTGATTCAGATACAGGTAATTACTTCGGGGAAGCGAGACATTCTGGTGTGGAATTAGCTTCCTCCCTCATCTGTCTCATGAAATAACCTTGTTCCTGCTGAACACAGTAAGAGGATCAGACTATTTCTAATGTTTCATCTGGAACAACAATACTGTACATACTTTACCTGCTGTAACAGAGGTAGATTCAAGTAGTTCTGTATTTTTTTCCTAATCATTCACCATTTGCCTTAACAACTTTATTTCTAAATATATACTTTACCTGCTTATTCCCACTGAGGATCACAGGAGCCTATCCCAGCATGCATTGGGCGGAAGGCCAGTCCATCACGGGGCTATTGTATTGTAAGTCACTTTGGATAAAAGCGTCTGCTAAATGCCTGTAATGTAATGTAATGGCTAACACAGCTAGACAAACAAACACTCACACTCTCTTTCACACCTATGGGCAATTTAGAGTCTCCAATCCACCTGACTTGCATGTCAATGGACTGCGGGAGGGGAAACCCATGCAAACACGTGAACACTACACAGAGAGTACCAGGAATAAGGATCGGGAATTCAACCCGCAACCTTCTAGCTGTGAGGCGACAGTTCTAAACACTGAGTCACCATGCCGCCCTGTTAAAATAAAAAATGAAAACAAATATGTAGTTGAACGCTCTTAAAGACACTACTGCACCAAAATAATGGCAATAAACTGTGGGCCCTCGATGAAGGTGGACATTCAGTCCACATTTCTTTGGCTCTATCTATATTCTTTAACACATTTTTCTCCCTCCGAGCTTGATTGTAATGACATCCTCTTTCTGGGATAGAAGTTGTTTGTCTAAACAGTATACAATTTCTTATTGGCTATGAAGTGCTGCTTGAGGATCAATAGATTTCCCCCATTGATGCCTTTATGATGTGTCAGTCTCAAACAATGGTATGAAGCCGTTGTAGGGGAAAATCAGCTATTGATCACCACCAGTTGGTGAATTGCCTTGAAATGAAGATTAAAGAGCAGCCCTGTGCTGAACTACTCTAAACTGCTCTGCCCTTTCAATCTCTCTCTCTCTTGTTCCAATAAACAGCCAATAAAACTATGCCATTCCTCAGCCAAGCATCTGTTGCCATGGCTGGCCATTTGTCTCTATGGTTAGTAATTCACTTACCAAAGGGAGGAATGTATGGCCCAAAATTTCATCACTACAAGTGTCTTTTTTCATTTGAGAGTAAATGAAATGAACATGAAAAGAATAAGAAAAAAAAAATTGGAACAAAAAGAAAAATGAAAAACTTGAAAACAAAAATTCCTCCTGGAATATTTCTGTACGCTACAATAATGGTTTTGTGCATGGAGCAGTTATTCACTGTCAGTATGCAACAGCTTGCATGTAAGTTGAGTGGCCGCCATCCAGTGAAACAGTTTGCATCTTTGTCTACCACCTGTCCTGTCTGTGCTGTGCTGACATATCTATTAGAAGAATATGAGCTCGCCCTGGAGATTAGTCCTTAGTGCATCTGCAGTGAGAGTAAAACTGCCGCAATCAGCAGCCTCCGTAAACACAGAGAATAGACACCGGCCTTTCATCTGCTGACAAGAATTACCATGACAAGAATCCCAGAGTGGGTCACAGAAACTTAATATATCTGATATAATCGAATATAATATACTCAAACAAATAACTGTATTTTGTTATGTTACCTTAAAAAAATGATGTATTCTAATTGCAGATACTTGTGAAAAATTACTTCTGGGAATACTTTTAAAGTGAAAGCAGGCCATTGAGGTGGCAGGTGTTCTACATCTTTATAAAATGTGGTACAGAAGATAATGTGTGTTTCTATGCAAACCTGAAATCAATTTCCTGAACTTTGTCAGTTGTAACTTTTTGCCAGTACCTAAAAATACAGCAAAGTTGTCTGAAAGTAACTCAGAGTAATCAGAACATATTGTTGTATTTGGGTAATCCCTTGTATTACATTATTGATTCCAATAATGTGGGTGTCTCTGTTGCTCTCTTACCTGGTCTCACATTTTGTCTCTCAACACCTGTATAAGCTCTGAGGTCACCAGCATTAAAATGTTGTCAGAACTAGAAATGTTATACGAATGAGGGCATTTTATAACAAGATTGACTTTGAGGAAAGAAGCAGGTTAACATGCTCACGGCACTATGCACATAATTTGGTGGTGGTGAATCAGCAATAAGGAGGTTATTTTCTGTCGGGAAAATATGTTCTAATGTTCTTCTTTAATGGGTCTTGATAGTGCACCTGTATACCATTTTGTTATCACCTCTCTATTGTACGGTAATAAGGTGGTTAATTATATAGTGCACATCTATAAAAAGGAGTAGTAATGGGAGGCAACCTGCAATAACTGGGAATAATTTCTGCACACTGTGGACCTCCTGTAACATCATGAACAATTTTGTATCCTCCAGGACGAAATGCTAGACACAATTACAAAACCAGGAAGGACTAATAAAAAGATCAGCAAATAAGACAGTTATTGCTGGGTTACTATGAAATAGCAACATAGTTTAAACATACACCCTATGAAGCAAAGGTGCTTAACAGTATTAAATGTTCTTGAACATTAGGGGAGCCACATTTAGTGCGACATAGAGCAAATCTCATATATGAAACCCTCCAACTCAGCAGTGTACATTCATCATCATGCCATGTAGCTTATTTTGATTTGTTGGATGTGAGGATTATCAGAAAACCAGTGTATGATCAAATTCAGGTTCTATAAGGTCATGTTTTGCCAAAAAATAACTTTTAAAGAGCAATCTATTTTTAGTGTATTTATTAGAGGCATTCAAAAATACTAACCCTATCCCTAGGCAAAGCTTGACCAGCAGGGGGGAGGAAATGATATTATTTTGATGCCTCTCAGGCAGCATGACACAAGCTGCCAATAAGGAATGCATGGTAACTCAGTATACTGAAATTGCACACAGCGGTAACAGCAAACCTTGGGAAATAGTTCTGTTTCTGTTTTCCTATTCCATGCTGATAAGCCACAGCCTAATCCATTTGAACAGTTATCAAAAGCAGGATGGTTTAATGTTCATAGCAAATTAAACATGCACACATGCAGTAGATGTTTCCAAAGGCCTTCACACAGAAGGGTGTTTGCCGCATTTGACTAACATATCAGGACAGCCAAAATAATATTGTGCTTCTCAATAAAATCTGTCTAGTTTACACATTTTACATTTTGTTTATTGAATACATTTTTGTCATTTGTCATTTCAGCATTTGATGCAAGATAGATCTAATAGCTTTGATAAATTCCATAATTGTTACTTCTGACTACATTTTGACCAAATTATAAGCATTTATACAACCCAATGCTTCTGGCATGGGTTGCATAAATGGGAGCTTAAGACACTGTTAACACATTAATCCAGTATGTGATGACTCATATACAGTATATTTGACCATAAATTGCTTTACTATCAATCTATAAATTGTTTCTTGTGTTTTTTCCATTCATCCTGAGATTTGCAGCCTGGGAGGACATGAAGCCAGCTGATGTGAGAGGATGGGATTATGATATACAGTCTAGTGCCCAAAGTCATTGTTATAACATTTTTTTTGTAAAAGCAGTTTGGAAAAAAAGGCATGGGTCACTGATAACTGAACACATACAGTACAGGATTGTATCCTGTTATATAGGACATACATATACAATATAGATATACAATATACGACAATTACCATTATTAAAATTCCAAAACACCTTTCTATCCTATATATGAAGGGCAACATAGTTATAGTAAAGCAATAGCAGACTCAGAGTTATTCTACATTAGGATTAGAATATCAGATGATCTATGAAACCACGGCACAACAACTGTAATAACCACAGTATTACCAGAGTCTCAAGTATTTTATTGGTGAAATCCATATTTTTTGTTCAAAATGGCGTTCGACCCTTTCTTAAGCCTGTGATTATAAATCTAATCTGACATCAGCTTTTTCAACACAGATATTTTCTGGCAATCAAAGCTAATAATGTCCACATCTTTTTATTCACCAATAACTCACCTGAAAACTTTTTAGTCAGTGATATAACAGGGGTTGAGGCAACAAATGAATCACAGGTATCTGTCAGGAACAGGAAATGGAAGGAAATGGAAGGAAATGGAACGAATGCAAAAGTCTCAAAAACGGCAATTCTTGAAGAGACAGACAATTTATGGTATTATGATTCATGGCATATTTGGGCTTGGGGCTAAATCCATAGTTCACAGGGGGGCTCTGGCAGAGGTTCAGGAAATAGAGAGTGAGGAGAGTCAGTGAGGTTCCTAATAGCTATTGGATAGGTAGAAAAAATAAATATAAAATAGTAGTGTCAATTAGATCACAACATTCTATGATTAGGACTTTAACTCTTGGCATTTACTATTAGGTTGTCTTATTTCTCTTTGATTGTTATGCTTGTATTTTAAATCTCAGGTGGGTTCAACTTTGAGTCCAAATGTCCTAGCGGTGGACAAAATACATTTCTATTATTAATAGTATTGTTGGGGCCGGCCATGCGCTGAGGACAAAGACTCATAAACTGACATGTGGCTGCGGCCTCTATGTAATATTCCAAGCCTAAAACTCTAGCCCACCCGCTGGGCTGAGAGTTTGAAACAAAGAAAGACAAGCGCCGAAGTTTTTTGTGCTAAGCAAACATTTTGAGAATATCAAATCCAAGAGCTCCAAGTCGGCCATTAGATATTATGCCATTATTATTATCAAACAAGAATAAACAACGATGTTG
>CABFOQ010049925.1:0-31802 GCA_900660455.1 Gephyroberyx darwinii | reverse complement strand
GAGATGTCAACACAAGGCACCATGCACATGTCTATGTTCGCTGACCCCTGCAGGGACCTCATCTCTCCACATCACCGTTTTTTCACCTCAAACAAGTGATGTACAGTGATCTCCACCAGTCATAATCCAGGTCGAGATGAAGTTGGGGGTTGCAGCGGGGGAATTAGGGGCAGGAAACAGTGCACCTATTTGTTCCATTTCACTTAATCTCATGGAGCAGCTAAAATGATGGAAAGTTATTTATTAAGTTAGTTATTTAACTAAGAGTAAATTGATTAAATGTAAAAGCGGTCTTTTTCCATCAGTCTGTTGAAATTGCTCATAATAGAGTTACTAAAAGAACCATTCGAGTGCAGTAAAGGTAATTAATTAATCATAGTTGTAATTAGTTCCATAAATGTAAAGCAGTGGTTGCTCGGGGACCCCAGGAGGCCCTGGAGGAGTTTCCAGGAAGATGATGCATAGTTTAGTTTCACCATTATTTAATTTATTGCACAGCTTGGAAATTCTCTGAGACAACAGTTTTCCTAATCATAGGTTTGATTCTCTGTAATGTTACCTGCCCACCTCCAGACATAAAAGCCTAAACCTCTTGCTAAATGTTATTTAATCGGCAGTGTCCAAAGTAGGAAAAAAAAGTCTCATCCTGAAAGCCAAGCTTACTAAAACATTATATGAATGTTTTTTAATTCCAAAATGGGATAGCATTTGAGTGACACCTGTTCTTGAAAATAATTGCTAGTATTAACAAAATATGACAACTTTTAAGATAGTAGCTTATGAAAAACACACAATATCCTCTATATTTTACAAATATTGTATTACATTTTAATATTTTAAAAAAATGCTACATAGTATTTGGAAATTAATTCTTTATATTAACATTTCATCTTTATATTGACCCTTAAGACCCACCTTTAACAAGCCAATAACTTATTTTTGGTCTCAATCCATAGTTTAACAAACCAGGATATAAACCAGTACATTGTTAATCAAATCTGCCATTTGTAAAATATTCTGAGTTGGGGTCCATGAGTGAATCTGCCTCAATTTAGGCGTGTAAAGGTTTGGGAAGCCCAGCTGTAACAAGTTGGCCTGAGAGTAGCACTTTATGAGTGGTGACACAGTGCCCTCTGCTGTTGGAACAGGGTTATTGCTGGAGACCACACAACTGGCATCCAGCAGCATGAGCCTGACCTCAAAATCATTTTTAGGGTTGTTAAGATTTTCACCTGTTCCCATGAGCATGTAGCATAACTGAGACTATTGCTGATTGATACCCATTATGTAGTGGGTATGTCTATTACGTAAGCAAAGTATCTCTCAAACTAGACAGCTAATGCTATACTACACTGAACTACAGCTATATGACTGTGATCATAAGAAAATACAATCAAACCCAAAATATTTTGTACACTCAGTGTACACACACACACACACACACACACACACACACACACACACACACCAAATAAATGGACAGAGGCCAGTCATTATTCATGTTGTAGCTTTTGACCCCCACCTATGATCAGACTTCAGTACATATAAACACATCATAAAAGCTTCTATACAGTGTGCATGACCTTTCCTTCCTCTTAGATCCATAGAGACTGAGCAGAGTTGAGTTGAACAGCTTTACTTGGTTTATATCAAATGTTCAAAAGAACACCAGTGTGTGTGTATATTACATTACATTTTAAGTACAGCTTTTCTGCATTGCAACTGCTTCCTCCACCTGTTTTTTGGATATTAATTATCATCTTTCCAATTTACTAACCATTTTGATTCCCCTTTGCCCTGATCAGAGTTCAGTAGAGCTGCTCCTGCATCCGGCTACCTCTCAGTGTCAGTTTGCGTGGCAGCATGAGCGCGTCCTGCAGGCGCTGATGTGCCAGGGCCAGCACACGGTGGCGCTACGATACTTCCACATCACAAAGGCCCTGCTCTCCTCCACCTTCCTACTGTTGAGTTGCATCCCATTCTGCACGATCCATGTCCATGATCATCAAGAGGACTAGAAACCCTCTATAACATCCTCACCTTCATCTCCCTTCATGACAGCCTATTTATTATTATTTTAATAAACAGGTTGTCCTAATGTTTTGTCCGCTTAGTATGTGTGTGTGCACTGGATTCTGATAAGGGCAAAGGAGAAAATGCAGTAGTTACAGCATTAATTGGTTAATAATTCCTTTTTATTCACAGTGTGCTACTGAAGTGATGACTTTAATGATGACTAAAATGATGCTGTATTGTTTAAATTCACAAAGATAGTGTATAGCTACAGTCTGTAGGACACAATAATAGCTCCAATAACACAGATAAACAGATCTGTTTGAGCATGTTTGAAATAAAAGCTCTTATTTAGCTTTTTTTCTTGTGCTGTTTTACCTAAGGTCCTAGTGTATGTTTAAAACTTCCCAAAAAGGCTAAATTTATATATTTGAATCATTAGTCATATTGTATCCAACTGCACTATAAAAAACAATGTTATTGCTTATTTTGACCCATCAACCAAGTTAATGTTGTCAACCTGTTACTTGTAAATAATCTAAAATGTATTGGTGCAATTGAAATGAAATTATGATTTTACCTAATGTTATGTGTAAAATCAGTAGTGTTACAAATTAACATCTAAAATTAACGTCTAAAAATTGGAATGTTTTTCAGCCATATTCATAATGTTTACTTAAAAATGAGCTGGAGGATTGTTGCAACATATTAAAAATCTGTGCTGGATATAAACAAATATAAAGTAATAAATATGTCCTTTAATCACTTTGAGTCTAGATAGCACAAAAAAGATTTTAAGAATCAACTTGGGAAAATGGTAGAACTTGGTTTTGGTAGAATGACCCATGAATAGTTGTATGGTCAAACGCATTAACATTACCTTCTTGGAAATATTTCATTTCATCAAACAGCTACATTTTTGCAGACATCCCAAATTTTTTAGTCAGAAAATTAGATAGGCACGGTACGTTCTACAGCCTATTTACATTTAATCTTTCTAATACATGCTTTACAAGGTAATCCCTTTGTAGCATGTTAAATTATACTTTCTTTATTTTATTATTAATGTAATATGTATTAGTAATTATCAAAGCTCTCTTCCACTAAATACCCTAAAAGATTACCAGAACACTGTTGACAATCGAACATAATTAAACTTCACATTTCAAATTCACATTTCTTATAAATCTGTTTAAGTAAGGCAAGGCTAGGCAAGGCAAGTTTATTTGTATAGCACCTTTCATACACAAGGCAGTTCAAAGTGCTTTACATGAGGCATTAAAAGACATTTAAAACAAGGAGATTTATAAAGATATTTAAATTTTAAAAAAAATAAAAAAAAAGTACACTGATGTCCCCAACAAAAACGGTGTTCCTACAGTTTTCAAGGTTTACTTAAGATCAACCTTCCTGGGCTGTAGAAGATAATGGCATATTCCTTCAACATTTACAAGGCTGTCTGTGTATAAGAATAAACCTTGCTCAGTAAGTAACTGACTGTTAGAATTCCATAACAATTCCAAACCAAGACTGATAAAAAAAAATATATATATATTTTTGCAAAGGGTATCTTTGTTATTCCTTATTAAATAACGGTGGGGTGAAAGCTTGTGGTTACAAACAAGTAACTGAGCCAAAGCGTCTGTTTATGAAAATCCGCCAATTTAGTAGGGACAGAAAAGTAAAGTTATAAAAGGAAACATTATCTGCAGAAAGGTGTCCTTCAAATTACGTTCATCATTCTACAATTTTATGTAAAAAAATTTTTACTTCCGTTATCCATACTTCCTACTTCCGTCACGCCAGGGGCGCTTCCGTCATGCTACAGGCTTGTCTCCGGGGCTGCAGCTGGACCCCATGGACCCTACTGGGTTTCAAGTATATCTAAGGTGACGGCACCAGCAGCAGACGTCCATTTTTGATAATAAAGTAGCAAATAAACCGTCCCAAATGACATCCTCTTGCCTCGCTTCCTCGTCTCCTCCCCTCATCTTCTCCAAGCTACTTCCTGGTAGGGGAGGAGCGGTAGTGAGCCAGGGCAGGACGGAGGAGCAGTTACAAAGCTTTGGGACGCGTCCACGATCTCAGTAGCGCTGGGGAACAGTTGTAACCTGACCCATGCTTTAAAAGCGTTTAAAGCGAGTGATTAGTGAGTTACTGGTCTGAAAGGTAATATGCTCATTTAGCTGTGCTTATTTACGTGCAGTGTGCAACAGCGCTGCATACTGATTCCTCTTTGCACTCTTACTCTCGGGATTTTTGTGCATATGTTGGTTTGCTACATTAACGCCGTATAGCGTTACTTGTTTTGCTAACGTAACAATGCTAGCTGCCTATTAAGCTAACTTTAGCTAAGTTAACTCGCAGTACACGTAGTAATGCATTCGTATGTATATCTCTCTAAACGCTGGTGTTATCTGTCTAGTTCATATGTGTGGTTACCAGATAAAACCCTAATATTACACTTCGCTTTCTAGACTCGTCTTGACTGTTTGTTCTGTATGAGTGTCACTGTCCACAACGACAGGCTTCGCGGCAGGTCAGGTTATTTACCTGACGTAGGAAAGTATGTAATCAGGGAACGCTGAAGCTGTTGTTGTTTAACTAAACAATCTCGCTGAAGATTACATAAAGGATCAATAACGTTATCTGAGAACTGTAGCTATCTCTCTGGCTCTGCAGGCCAAAGTGACCACGTCGGAAGAGGAAGAGTTGTAGGTTGGATGAGTATAATTTCTTCAGAGGACAGCCTCTCCAGTCCCAGACATTCTGCCACTCAACATGATGGGGAAGCAAGGCCCCAGTTGAAGGACAACAGCCCTGATAACCCTTCAACAACAATATCCCCCCGAAGAAGTCCAGATTTCGCCACTGAAAGCGAGAAGACTACACAGTTGTACAAAAATGAGAGGTAGCCCAACATGTAATGTTGCCAAACCACATAACGCTGCTTTGAAATGGTCACCTACAGCTAAATACAGAAAAATGACCCTAAAGACCCATACAGAGTCGTGATGAAACGACTCTAAATGATACGAGCATTAAGACTGTGAAAGTTGCAATTCATGGTGCCAAAAAGCTAACGGCTGATGATCTTTCAGGTGGATCCCGGAGAACCAGAAAAAGGGAACCCAAAAAAATGTCAGCTGAGAAGACCGACTCTGTGATTACTTCATCTCTAGCCACAGATGCATCAGATGCTCTGCCAAGCAGTGCTTTCCCCACTCTCACCCAGTCCACTGCCAGTTTCTTAGCAAGCACACCAAAAAGAGGCAGGGGACGAGCACAGCCGGTGCAAGAGCCCTGCCGGAGCTCCACACCAGACTGCAACTCCTCCACTGACAACCTGTTGACCGTCTTAAAGTCCCCTATTGAAACCAAGCAAATGGAGCTAGAAAGTACTACACTCACCAGCCAATTAGAGGTGTTTAATCATATCTTTACTAACAAATTTAGTTTGTGCATTCTAAGCCTGCTGATTTTCTCACAATTTTAAAGTCACTGATATTCCAACTAACTGCTATTAGATTTGCTCTGTTTTAGACATCAGAGGTACATTCACCATGCAGCAGACCCAAGGCCCAAAGCCGACCTAGGAAGCGGCATGCTGTGGAAACCATCCAGCCAAGACGAGGCAGGAAAAGGGCGCCAAAGGAGCAAACTCAGACTTGCAGTAAAAACAGCGGCCCTCCGGGGAAGTGCCGACGCAGAAAGGGACAGAAAATGGAAGAAGGGGACGCCACCACTCAGCCACCTCAGCACTGCAGACCAAGATTTGAACTTCAAGAGCCCAGCGCAATGGCGCAAGGTTGATCCTTTCTTAGGCCATCCCTCCTGACAATTCAAAGTAGCACCAGCACACATTTACCCACTGTTTTATTGTGATTTCCAAACAGTGCATCTCCACAAATGCTGGGAAGTCTATCCCTCTGCAATGTGCAGATATTTTTGGTAGTATAGCAGCAACTGCTTGCTGCACAACTCACCTTTTCATGGTATCCAGGTGGCTTATTTTTTTGCTATAAGTATTGCAATTTGATGCGACAATATATTGTAATTTATGAAGTTTTACTGTCAAATCGCTGCAGTAAAAAGCTAATAATGCTAAAGCTAAAATAATTGTACAATGCACAGTTGTAGAAAATTGTATGTTGCGATTTTATAATGATCACCAATTCAATCATAACCTTTCAGACTTCAGTGTATAGAAATATTAGGAAATTATTACAATCTAATACTGTAATCATTTGTCCTCCTACCCCATCATGATGCTTTCCTAACATATTTCCTCCTTTTGGACATTTTGTCAACAATATGCGTGTTCTGACTGGGTAAATGAAGATGAGACTTCGCTGTCTTCAGACCTATCTATAGAGCTGAGTCACCATGAGGAACAGCTCGCCTCTTTCACCCTACAGGAAGAGGAGGAGGAGGAGGAGGAGGAAGATGAGGAGGAGCTACCCAGTTTCCTAATGCAGATGGACAAAAGTGAGTGCAAATAGCCTCTGCATAGACAAGAAATTGACTTGATTGTGAGTATATATGAGTGTGAAGTGTGAATATCTTTGTTTTTCAGAGCCCCTGTCCATTACACAAGGAGTATTTGTGTGGTGCAAATTTAGGAATTACCCATTTTGGCCTGCAATGGTAAGTGTCAAGCTTGGCTATATTACTGATCTCTTACCATGAGTTATTTGATTTCCTGTTTTTCTTTCTTTCTGCCTATTTCGCATTGTCCTGATCAGAGGTCAACAGCATATTGTTTTTTTGACGATATGCTAAGGAAAATATGTTCAAATTATGTTACAATCGGAATCTAACTGCAGATCTCTCCTCTCAGCTCAGTCAACTCATGAGCATATCATTTGGTAACAAATACAAATTTTGAGCAAGTTAAATTGAATTATAATAAAGCATCACATCATTCTTACAATATGAGTGAAAGTGAATGTTTGATACAGATGATGAATGGTGATTGAAATGAAGGCTATTAAAATTTTTTCCAAATTGTTCTAAATTTCCATCATTGTGTATAAACGTTGTGACATTGCTGTATGTGGACGCCATGGCATTGGAGAAGGCTTGTAAAGGTCAAAGAGAGGCAAAGAGTGTTAAAATCAGACTAGACTTGAACTAACTAATTTTAGGACAATTATTCCTGAAAATAATTCTAGCCACATTTTGGCCTTGCAGAAATACAAGTTAACTATACAGGCGTTGCAATCAATCTCTATGTGTGGGCGAAACAGACTGTGTATGTATATCGAAGGAGAGTAAGAAAGCGATACATAGCACAACAGAAGTTAAAGGTAAACAAGTTAGATGTGCACTAACCTGAGGCAAATATATACCCAAAATGACAATAATGATTTAAAAATTAGAATTGCTTACAAGCTTACCACGATCACAACAAAGTAGTTAGTATTTTGTGTGGTTTGTTAATTGATTGTAGAAATGTCAAAACCAAAATAAACAGAACATAGTTTGAGGCCTTGAGAGACAGGCCCAGGCAATTACATTGTGTTCCCTGGGTTTGAACATTATGGGCTTTTGAAGGCTGATACCAATACTTTCGGTTTGAAGCTACTGATAATTTGTTCCATTTCATGCCAAAAGAATCTCAGAAATTACAAGGATTCAACATTTTCCCCTAGAATTTTATTCTTGTTAAAGTGATAAAACTTTTGTTCTCTCTTTGTTCTCAGGTAAAAAGTGTGAACCGTAAGCTGAAAAAAGCCAGCATCGTGTTCATTGATAGCCCACTGATTGACAAAAAGAGGAAAGGGTAGGAACTGGAGCTTTGTTTTCTGTTCACTGCCTGTGAAATGGTTGATTTATGCCTCTGTACTTTGCACATCCAAACAGGAGTGTATAAAGCCTGATTTATGCTTCCGTGTCTGCGTACATACGTGGCTTGCAGATGTCCACGTGTGTTTGCCAAGTTACTTGCGCGCAGCGTTAACGCGTACACTAGTGGGTAGTGTAGCATTTACTAAAGCTAACAGTACAGAAAACGAAGAAGAATCCAGATATTGATATGGAAACCTGTTTTCACCCCCGGTAAAAGTAAACAAAGAGATGTGCTCGCCACGTTGTGATGGATACATTTTTCGAACCTCAACTGAGAGTCTCTCCTTAAACAGCACTGGTCATTGCTATTCTCAGTTTGTTTGTTTTAGTTGGCTATACTCCCCTGCTCAACCAATCAGCATTTGTTTGACGCACACGGTCAAAGCTACGCGCAACGTGTTGTTGAGATTTGGGAGGTGTGCCGACCCGTGTGCAAACATCTGCGGGCTACACTCACCCGTAAAACCCTTCTCTGCGTAGACGTTTACGTGCATCTACTCGCTGTTTTAAGGCCGCACATAAGGGGTTGTGAGGATCCAGAGGCTACAAAGGTTATGCACACCTCCCTAAAATTATAACGGCACATTGGCTCACAGGTTGATCTTGCAGACAACACATAGACGTGAGTGGTTACCAGCAGTTGTGTATCAAATTGAGGTAATCTGACAGGCATCCTGCACAACTAAATATGGTAGTAAAAAGCCCCACGTTCTGACATGCTGTCAACAAACGCTAATGACATCCAACAAACAGAAGGATAAACAAAACAGTACTCAGTGAATCACTTAAGCAATATCACACGAGAGGGATTGCTGTTATACTGAATATCATCTTATCTTCAGCACTCGGCCTGCGGGCCTCGTACCTATGACAGCCGTGATGATATTCAGTATAACAGCACAACCTCAAGTGTGATATTGCTTTTATACAACAGTTCTACAAGCGCCATTTATTAGTTAACAGTAATAAGCGACAAAAGATTATGATTTGTTTGTTTATTGAATCATTTATTTGGCTCCATCAACACAAATAGTTCTGCAACTGGACTGGACGATAAACATTTTCCTGCACACTAGCTTGCTACTTTGTGTAGGTCTACACGTTAGCCAGCTACTTTGTATCATGTACATTTATCTGTATGTTTTATTGTGCAACCAGTGAAATAAGAGTCTGTTGACAGTCGCTTTGGTGGCATGTGTGATTCCGATGAGTTAGCTTGATCAGACAGTAGGTTGCTCCATCGTTTCCTGCTCTCCATGGATGGTCTCCAGTAACTTTTTAGCGAACTTTCAGACCTGCAAGACAAACACGTTTTTTGTTTATATTTTTTTTATGTTCCGCGACTCACTAAATCACAATTCACATCGTTGTCTCTGTATGTTTATATAAAGCATCTCACCTATGCCCACTCCCTGCCATGATCTCCCTCGCCTCGAGTCCCGCATCAGACAGTTTCTGTATGGCAGTGGCTCTCAGGCTGTGGTTGGTGTAAGACGTGTGTGTCCTTGCCTCTTTGCACATCCTGGGTAACATCTGTGACAGCTGGTTTACTCCCAGGGGAACGGCGGTATACCAGAAGCTGTCTGTCACAGCTGTTACCCTCCTGGGCTGCAGATAAGAGGGCTTTTCCACCAGGCGGAAGTTTGCTCAGGAATTTTTCGAGAGATGCTACCAGGCAGAGGGGATTTCCTCGCTCCTCAAACATAGCGGCGCTCCGATTTTCTCTGTCTCTCTCCAGTGGGTCTTTATGATTTTTTGTTTCTTCGTTGAATGTCATGGTGAAATACTTTGTTCCATTCTAGTCACGTAAAGCGGAGATACATGTATAGTTAAAAGTCCCAGTGATGTTATACTCTATATCAGCACTCATGGAATGCCTCTTGTCCAATCAAATTACTTGGTCGTAACTAACTGTTGTACGATAAATAATGACATCACTGAAGTGTGTATTTTGTTTGTTCTGAAGCAAAGAACACTAATAAACAAGTGCTCTAGTGCTTTCTAGGTGTTTGTGTAGAGGGGTGGGGTTGGATTGGAGAAAGTGAAATTACGTTGACTTTGAAAACTCCACCTGTTAACAACTAACAAGTGCTGTGGTAGCACAGTGTTGTTGTAACTAAGCGAATGTGTTGACTCAGCCACTATTTAGAAAATGACCAAGCTACTTCTTGGTATGTGATTGTATCACGCACCAACCTACAGCTGGCTCATGCTTGTGTGACTTCTACTGTACTGCCTGGTGTACGAGTGCATACTGTATTTCTTTTATGCAGGGCTGTAAAGCAGGCGATATACTCAAAAAGAAGTAGAACCTTTTGACCAAAAAGACAGAACAAGAACAAGAAAAGGACAAAAGGACGTGGTGATAGGGGTTCTTTTAGTGTTTTCGGTGCCAGTCACCAAGGCGAACTTTGTCTTTTGTCTTTTTCTCGCTCTGAAAGCTCCCCTTGCTGGCGATTGGTCCAAATGAAATTGCGTCATGACGGAACAGAGCTCAACCTCTTTTTCCGGTTCATTCACTGTACTGGGAGCAGTTGTATTTCTGTTTTTCATTTTTTCATTTTTAAATACACCTAAGCCACTGCCAACTCCTCTCACATGTCTTTCATCGGGGCAATTGTTGTTTTGCTTTGTTTTTATCTGTTTCAAGAGTGAGTATTTCTCACTCTGGAAATAGGTGCCACTGAATAACTATACGCCCCCTAGTGGCAAGGAATGACATATAAAGAAATCTTTTTGAGTATATCGTCGCCTTTAGGGCTGTATGTGGCCTTAAGAGTGCATACCGTAATTCCCCTAAGCACCGTGCATTGCAAAAAGTGTTTAGCAAAAATGAACGAGCAAACCAATGATAACACACAGAGCCCAGTACTTATTTAAGTGCTCCCAAGCAACTAATAAGTATAGCTGAATCACACATGGACAAAGAATAGGGAACAGGTTCGTAAACAATGGGGAGAAAGGCAGATGACATTAACGTTCCATGACTTTTTCCACCACATTAAAATGCTATATCGTGGACTTAACTGTTAAGTGACTGAAACTTGACATAGGAATAACATCACATACACTGCAATAACATCACTGCACTTTGCACTTTAAACTGTGTGCCACTGATTCACAAAAATGGAGCCCAAGGAATTCAAAACACATTTCATATTATTACAATCAAACTAACTACAGTGTTGGATGGATACAATTCCATCACTGGCACCTTTTTTCTGAGAGGAATTGCTGAAAAAAGTCTCCCAATATAGGACTGTTGCCTTGTTTCTGAAGAAAAATATATGATGCTTGAGAGGGCAATGTGAGGAGAGATACTGTGACCTGAACACTAAGAAATTAGGTTAAACAAGAGGAGTGCTATCATTCACACTCGGAAGGTTCCCTTGTTTAGTAATAGCATGTTTTTGGTTATATCATTATATGGTTATAGGTAAGTTATTTTCAGTATGTTGATCTTCAATTCATAGTGCATTTATAATTCTTTCCAAAAAGAATGCAAAATCTTCATGCATTCATTTCTGATTTGGTAAGAGACATTCAAAGATGCATAAAAAGAAAACAGTGTAAAAAGTAATAATTTAATTGCAACAGAGGTAATCTAAGGATTAATTCAATAATAGCAAATTGTCCTCTCCTCTCAAGAAAATCATGAGAAAACATCTGGTTTGACATGCAAGAAAATGTTTGATCAGGCTGAAAGAGAGAAAATATATGTACCATTCATCCATCAAATCTCAACATCATGTTCACACACAAATGCCCACTGCTGAGCAATAGGGAAAACACTTGGCCACGGTATCTGTCTGCCGTTTCATTAAAGAATAAAATTACTGGAGCAGCCTTGGTGCCTGTGATGAGAAAACACCACTATAATCTATGGATACCTTTCTGTGTGTCTGTAGACGTGATCTAAAGGCTAAATTGCTTCCAGACAAACATATCATAGGTGAAAGCAGACCTGGCTGAAAAAGCTGTTCCCGCCCGCACAAAATCTTATTTTTGGCCTTGAACATTGGCCACTTAATTTTTCATTCACACCTCTGACCTGATGTCTGAGTATTACTGTATGGGGAAAGCGTGCAATGCTTCTGCAGCTGAGACAGAAAGGGCAGACAGATCCGGACGTTATGAAATACCACAGCTAGTACACAGGATTCCTCTATTTCCCAGGCCCCCATTCTGTCTAATCTCAAAGGTTGCAAGAGGGGGGGGGGAAATCTGACCACGAACAAACATTTGGTAGCTTAGTATACAGTAACTATGGCAGTATGACCATCAGTTATACTAAAACCTCATTAGTAAGTAATGATTTACAACAGGACTTAAATCCAATCTATAACAGGCTAGACCACTTACCAGCTCCTGCTGGTCCAGCCAACTACCAGCTTAGACCTGCTTGGCCAAGCTGGTCAACCAGTTTACAGCAGGGATTTCCATTGCTACAGCATAAAATGATTCATAATGTCACCTGTAGCCTATATTGCTATATGACAGCTGCAGCTAACTGGAATTGTCAGGGAAACACGTTTCAAGAGACAAACATGGTCCCTGCACATTTCCATTTCAAAATTTTATACCTGGGTGATGATGTATGCTGAAAGTGTCAGTGCGAAAATGTCAACTAGGCCAACTTATGTTATAGCCGAAGATTATTCGTCACATCAATAACAATATCATAGTATGTGAAATGACATTGTGGTCTAAAATTAGCCAACATAAAATGTGCATGTGTACCAGGATTGAACATTTATTTTCCAGTACTTTTCAGAACATTTATACTTTCCGATTTTTCTGACGTGCATAGCGTGAAAACACTAGGGAAACTTTTGAATTTAATGTCAGTTAGCTAACTAAATAGCTGACATACTGTAGCAAGCCAACGGACCGTTGCTGGTTGCTAGCTAGCTGACGTAACGTTAGCTAGTCCGTCACCTTACCTCTCATTATGGTTGACTTCTATCCTGCCTCTGACTTCACCTCCTCCTCGCCCCATTAACAGTTTCCTCACGTCCAGTCTACAAAAGAAAAGAATGTTATTGTGACTGAAATTTGTGGAATCAAAATCAATAAAAATTGGCAACTTTTCTAACTTACTTGGAGTCATCTGCAACCATAGGACGGACATAATTGACACAAAGCCAAAGTCGCTGACCAACGGCTGAGTTGACCATCCGGTTACCAGACAGCAGACAGCGGCTACGTTCAGCCGTTACAAGTTACCACCACCAATAGCCACACTTGCTCTGGACAGGTTGTTGGACACAATGCAAAAACCTTTTCATTTTCCATGGTCGTTTTACTGTTAAATATTACTAGCACTACTAAATCAGGTCTAATGACGCTTCTGATATTACCAAAGAGTACATAAGAACAGAAATGGCCTAATTATTGTTTATTGTAAATTTCCTTTAATTTATGTTTCATATAAAATCTAGCTTTAAGCGGGTCTTCCACAAAACATTAACTGCAGGTCAGATCCCCTCATAGATATTTTTATTCATATTATTCAGGCCCTCCTTGTCAGGCCTACACTTCCCATTTCCTGTCAGGCCCCAGAATCCCTTTTAAACAGAGTAAATGAAAATAAAACGCAAACTTCTAATGGTTACTGCCTCCAATGTAGCAAGAGAGCTTGGCCAATTTCAGTTTATACATGAATTTCCCACAGCAAATCCCTCCAAAGAGAGTCTTTGAGAAAATTCTGCCACATAACTCATTAAATACCGATAAGTAAATGAAGCATATTTGGTTTCTAGAGGAATATGATGATTTTAAGTAACAATGCAGCAAAACGTGTTTAAATTGCCTATGTATTCTTCTGCATCATTTAGACACATTTTTGTCTTACAATACAAATTTGACTAACACTTGTGTGCTTAAATGAAGGTCGCATTTCTGATCTATTTACACTTGATGAATGAATAATCTACAGTGTATTACTCTCCCTTCCTAAGTAATGGCTCTTTTTCCCAGTTGGCAGGCTTAACATTTAAATAATATAATTATTCTTTTTTTAGTCTTTAAGTAGGTAGCATGCCTGTACAAACATGTATTGAATACTTTATATTCAATGTCTTGCCCTGTCCAGCTGCGGCTCCAGCTGCTACACCAGGGCAGCAGCACAGCTGGACAGGACAACAGACCAGCTGTAATGTTTTTTAGTTCACTACCTCTGGGAGTGAATGATCAGCAAATATGAGAATTTCACAGTAGAGACACACAGGAACTGCAATGAGTTCTTAATAGCATTCAGGGTATTCAAAACATCAACTTGGGAGTAAAAACAGACTTCCATAACTGGTCAAAATTCAGTCTGTGACCCATATGGCCTACCTGAGAACAGTGTGAGGTAGTCAGCCTCACTTGCTTTCCCTCTATATAGTCTTATACAGAGTGTTATAAAGCTAATTGCTATAATTCTGTATGAGAGCTCCAGACAAGGGCGGCAAAATACTGAAACATATGAGACCATACAAGTTCTGCAGGACAAGTTGCAGATGGAGGTGTCAAGGAGGTGTCAAGTCTTGTACTGGTGGACACTGAGCCTTGTTTAAGCTCCTTGCTCAAGGCTCTCATTGTTGAGGGATGAGAGAGCACCTATCAAATTCTTCTCCCGCCCAGATTTTCTAATCTATTTGAGAGATTCAAACAGAATCTCAAATCACAAGCCCACAAGCTTAACTGCCACCCCAAGCATTACAAGGCTGTATAACATTTCTAATTTATAACTAATTGTATGGCTTAAACAGCTTATAACAAGTGTCAAATAAAGTGCAACCTAACCTAACCCTCACAAAATATGTTTCCCCTTAGCTATAGTATGTTTTCTCTGACATTAATTTCAGCCACATGAATGTTAATGTGGTCTACATTAGTTTGAACCATGGTGTATCTCAGTTACAGATAGCATAACAAATAGACAGGACAGGAGAGATTGTAGAGAGATCCTCTTGATATAGGGGGACACAAAGGATTACTATTCTTTGCACATTTATGAGAAGGGTATTCTTTCTCTAGTTGTCTGCCCACTTTGTTTTAAGTTTGACAATCAACCAATGTATCCCTCCAGAAGAGCATTTTAATTGTGAATTGGGTATAACCTGTGGATAGAATGAACATTTTGGGGAATTTTATTATTTACATTACATTACAGTACATTACATTACATTACATTACAGTGCTTTACATTGTTTCTGGGCATAAACACAGACTTGATTTGTGCCAGGAAGTTAATCCACTCCAATCAGACATGATAAATGCTTTAGAGCCACTGTGCGCAGCAATGTCTGCAGTTACACAGTGCAGTGCCAGGACAAGATAAGGAGTCAAGACTGTCTCAAAACAATATGTCCTAAGCATTTTCTCACAACTCTGACAGCATTTCTTGGAGAGGTGCTAACAGAAAGCATGTCCATAATAAAGCCAAAGATAACAAAATGAGAGGAGAGGGAAACTGAGAAGACAGCCGGTAAGATAATTTGGCTGCGAGATATTCAATTTGTTGAAGATCCACCCAGGACATACTGTGTGAGAGTGACTGCAGTGGGGGATTTTACCATGTGGGTTCAAGAGAGTTAAGCAAAGACCAGTTTTTTTTTTTCATTTCTAAACTCCTTGATAGATGGTACTCATGGTTTGTATTAGTGGAAGAGTTATATCAGCTGTTTTTACAGCTGTTGTTCTCAGAGCCTTGGTCTACAGAAATTCACTGTGCTCACATATGAAATCTGAACATATTTTAAGTTATTTCACTAGGATGTACTACTAAATGTACTACTACTACTACCACTACCATTACTACTACTACTACTACTACTACTACTACTACTACTACTATAATTACTATTACTATTACTATTACTATTATTTATTAAGTTCTTCAGGCAGGATGTTCCACAGTCCAGGGCCCTGATGGCAATATTACAATCACCTTTAGTGTTGAGCCAAGACTCTGGAAGTCAGAAGGACCCTGACAGAGAGAAATAAGACTGTTTCAGATTTGCTTTCATGGAGCTATATAAAGTTTTGAAAACATCCAGCACTCAATGTCTGAGGCAGCTTTTTGTTTATGCAGCTGGGGGCACTCGGTTTTAATGGGATTTTATACCTGAGTAACGTCTGCATAGTAGTGGAAAGAGACTATTGTTTACCAATGATGTTGCCAAGTTGGAGCATATAGACGGAGAAGAGGATGGGGTCTAGCTGAGGGACCCCAGAGACAATGTCTGCCGAGGAAGGTGATGACTTTTGCTGTTATGACAGAGAATGTTGTATTGGAACAGGATCTGGGCCAGTTTACTGCTTAAGGCAGTCAATTAAAACTGCATGAGCTACTAAGCCAAATGCTGTACTGTCCCCAAAAAGATTAGAATCAAGAATTCTTCTTTATCCAGAGTTAAAAGGCGATACACAGTGTTGGACCATCCATTCTAAAAGAAACTGCAGCAAAACCCAATATCAGTATATCGATGAAACTCAATATATAAGCACTCCCCCTTCCTTCAAAAAATAAAAAACAACACATATACTGTATGTTACTCCTATGATTTTGGACAGTTTAGAAAAAAAAAATCGACATGGAGTGTCCAGAACTGCTCCACTGAGAAAGAGGAAACCAGCTTTCTGGATACTGTAATAGTACAGCGAAAGGTTCTGGGCATACGGGAGCGCTTTCAGATTCAGAACTGCTTACCATGAAACAAAAACACTTAGTGAGTCAGTCTCACATTCATTGTCAATAGAACAGTATTTCAACATGTCTGTTGAAGACATTACAAGTCTTATGTTTTCTGGTTTCAAAGTTAACAAATCTTGATTGAACTAGTCACGGGCATATGATGTGAATTACATAGGAATGTTCTAGTATTGATTTTTTTGTTCTAGGATGCATGGAGCCGCAACACACAACATGCCAAATGTTCAAAAGACCAAAAAAATTATTTCATACCAATTATCAAGTATGTGAGCTTGTGCAGTGAAACATGCAGTTGAAAAACTGATCTCACGTCTTCCATTAATAGTTATTTTCCCTTTGCACAATAATGCCAATTCCAACAAACATCAGGCTATACAGATTAAAACTGACATTATGGCAAGCAAACTGCACTCTATTGATTCCCAAAGGGGAAATTCTCTTTTGCCTTGCCTCCCTCCCACAGAGAATGCAGTGTCAGCCACAGAGCAGTTCCCCCGGAGGTGGTGGGGCTTCAAGGGTCCTTCAGAACAGTGGATGTTTGCTGTCCCATGGACCTGAATGTGCTCCTCTGGCTGAAGGGTATTCTCCCTACTCACTGCGCCACATAGCTGCCCCCGTATTTCATGCATTTCAGCTACACCAGAGCTGCGACCCCAAAGGAATCAGGTAGTAAATACTGGCAAAAGTATGTATGCTTATTGTATGCTGTTTCTCTGCAGCTTTTACATTTGACTTGATGCTGATGGCTCTTGGTCAGGTCCTCCTTGAAAACGAGATTCTTCTCAATCTCAGTGGGACTACCTGGTAAAATAAAGTTAAAATTAAATACAATTAAATTAAATTAAATTAAATAAAATAAAAGATGCAACACAGAGAACACAAATGATTATTGAACCCCTATACTAACATGAAAAATGAAGTGAACGTTTCATACCCAAGAACAACAACCATCATAAGTAACCTACTAAAAGGGCAAAATTACAAATAATACATTAATACTTTGAATTCCCAGACATATCCATATTTTGCCTTTCATCATTCCAAAATGTCTCCCTGAGAAACATTGCCTCATGATTCATGTCTTTGGACTTAAACCAAATCCCTCCAAAGTTTTCTGAATTCCAGAGGTGGTAAGCATTCTTCCTTCTAAAGTCAAGTAGACTTCAACAATATGGTCCCTGTTAGCTCCATGGTCGGCCTGTCAAATAATAAATCACTTTGCATTCTTTTGAATCCCTCCATACATGACCATTTTCATCATCCATGTGCAACTGTCCACTTCAAATGTTGGTGTGATGTGTTCTTCATGAATGCCTTTAATTGTGTTTTTATATGTATTTACATGTATTTAATTTCCATTTTAGAGTTAACTCTTAGAGTTAAATCTTATCTTATTTGTCACTGTCAAACAAAAGTCTTGAGTGCTGTCTTGTCACCTTTGCGCTACTCCTTCTATTACCAATTAAAGCAAAGTACAACTACTCTGTCAGCTGCTGTTCTGAAATTGGACCTGACCTTAATTCTTTGCTGAATTAAACTGTCCACTTCAAATATGTGAGCAAATATAATATTAAAAGGAAAAGAAAATCTATTGACAAGAAAATCAAGAGACAAGCAAATAGGCAGAGCACATCCAGGGATTTAAGCTGCTGATATTTGAAACTCTTGTGCATAACGGATGTACAATCACGCTCAGAAGGTTTAGTATCCTGTAACTTGCAAAAACACAATTATGTTCAATTCATTCAGTGTAAGCCACTTGGTAGTCATGGGCAGCCTGATTGCTGCAATGTATGATCAAATTCAGCAAACTCATTCATTCACTGACCAGTTTTCTGGAGACAGTCAAGCTTTATGTGGAATCATCTGGCTGGTGGAGCACTTTGAGCATTCAAAAAGAGAATTTATGAGGTTGTGAATGATGGGTGTGCAGTCTTGCCTGGTGTGGCGGGGGATTAAATGGAATAAAATTACTCGCTTTAAGGAGTTATTCAGAAGTAACAATTTGTTTCATGAGTCTGCTATCCCTAAGCTGTTACTAATCTTACTATTATAAACAGTTATTCATCAAGTTAATCATCTTTCAAGCATAAACCAGATACTACAGGGATCTCAGGATGCACTTTTCAAGTGAAAGTCAACATAGAGGAAAAAACACATATACCAACCTGGTCCCTGTCAAATATGTCAACCGTGCCCTACATTTTGGTGGATGGTGCTCTGCCGCCACCTGGTGGTCAGATGCGGCAATAAGCTCCACTCTATGCATCAACACCGTTGAAGATGGCGACTCGAGTCCTTCAAAGAATAAGCAATGGCTTGGATCGGGTTAAAAGCAGGGCCCATTCAGCAGGACAGATCGTCGTTGTGAGCAGGTCGGGCAGTTATCAGTCTGCATGTTCGGTATTCATGCTGTATTGTGTTGGAGATCGCCTGTTGTCATGATTTTGAAGTGGCTTACTGCAGCCCCCTCTGCAATGGCTAGAATGAACCTGAACAAGCTAGCCCAAGTAGCCACTCTCTCTTTAGCGTTGCATGGTCAAATACAGCTGGAAATGTTAACTTATTAAATCCATCATTTTCAAGTGTATCTATGTCTGCTGATAATAGTGGAGAGCAAACATATACATGTTTGTAGTTTTATTCTTGTTTTTGGCATTTCAAATGCTCAAGGTCAGAATTTGCCACTTATGTAGATATGAAACAAATACATTAGGTTGCCTTGCTGTGTCTAGCTATGTCTCAACAGTAGCATGTGATTGTCAGACAGATATATGGTATGCATGGTTTACTTTCCCCTGTTGTAATTCTTATGCATCTTTATCATTGTGTGTATGCAGCAGAGACAGGAGTCAAATGTCCCATTGCCATTTCATGCTTAGTGTATATCTTCACTGGGATTAATTGTTATTGTAAAATCTCTATTGCTTCCTTTGCAATAGTTTTCATGGCAGTGAAGTGATGTGTAACTATCACTGTAACATGTCAGCCCATATAAAGATAATCTGTGTGTATGTTTGTGCAAAATGTGAGCAGATGTGTGGGAGATAAGCCTAGCCAGTCTTGTGATAGCTCCATAGTAATCAGAGGAGCATTTTTACATTCATTACGTTGTAATTAATTGTTAATAACAGAGCATCTTTATTTCCAGGGGATTGTCGTCATCAACCAGTAGAAACAGAGAGGACAGCTGGTTTAAGTCACTGTTTGTGAGGAAAGTCGATCCCAGGAAAGATGCACACTCTAACTTGCTGACCAAAAACGAGGAAAGCAACCTGTACAAAATTCAGTGTAAGTTGCACTCACAAAATATATACTTAAAATCAAATCGACTATATCTATCTCAAATAAAGGAAGAGGCTGTTTTCAGACAGAATTTTTCTTTTCAGTCCATAATGTCAAGCCAGAGTGCCTGGATGCATACAACAAACTTTGGTGAGTGTTATTTATTTTATTTGTCCAAGTGTTTATGTTATAAACATGAAGCGCAGCAGTAGCAGTCGTAGCAGTATCAGGCCGAGACGAGAGTAGTGTTCAGTAAAAGTATCTACAGTTCTATTCCTGTGAGGTGATTGACACGCTGGCATGGCTTCAGTCCATAAGATGACTGGAGGCCTCCTCCATGCAGATAGCATTCATGCCTAATTTAGAAATGGGAACATAGACAGAAGAAGTGTGAACAGAATACTTATGATTGTCATTGGCATTTTCACCTCCAGCAGAGTTGTATGGAACTGACCAGAAACCAGAGTGCCACAGTAGTATGCAGTATATAAAGTCAAATACAAAATTGCTTCTTTGAGTTTTGAGTTTGTGTCAGATGTAAAATTATTATCTGTGGATTTAGATTATTTAGTTCGGTTGAATGAAATTATTTCTCATTCATCTCAGTGAGGATGTTTTGCCATCCATCCATGCTGATAAGTACTACCCCTGTGAGCTGGTGGGCACCTGGAATACCTGGTATGGAGAGCAAGACCAGGCTGGTAGGATTGCTAGCATCAACTCACACCCATCCCCAGTCTAATAGGTCTAAAATCTGCACAGCAAATCAATTAACAGACACATGTATGTTATATATACACACTCATGCAGGTATACTGCCATTGAATGAGAATGTGACTTGGTAAGTATGACAGACCAAAGTGGTTATGTATCTCACCAAGGGTGTGATCAATAGAACCTGCATTAGCCTACCTGCTTTCCTGGGTCAGTGTTCCCCATTCACCTCATTCCACAAATACAGTACTTTGTGTATTGCTTGTTGCCCCAGTAGTACAGTGTGCAGCTGAATTAATGCCTTAACGGTATTTCAAAAAGCAGGATAACCCATTTAGGCAGGAAACCATTACAAATAGTTACATGTATTTTTTAATTATTTGTCAAATTAAACTTTTATAGACTTTTATGGATATATTTTATGGATATCTTGTTGCCTTATCAGCCAATAATCTCTCAACATGAACGATTCTTCATAAGGTATCTTATGATCAGACAGATAAATTTCAGTGAGCAGTTCAGCTTTTTGAAATACCACCCCTCTCACAAAGATGCTTCTAGTACAGCAGCTTACTGCACCTCACTAACCCCTTAGTGGGGAAGGAAAATAAGAAGAGGTTTGGATAAACAAGGTTCTGCTGTATTATTACATGATCCTGCCATGAAACAATTGACTTGTTGCATCCATGATCTATTTTTTCAGTTCATTTGTGGCGGTATAGAGGCGGTTACCCAGCTCTCACTGAGGTGATGAACAGGCTCAGGCAGAACAAGGTAAACACGTTGTCACAAGCATTTTTGGTTTCAGTGCTGTTTCATAACATTGCACAGAAAGCCAGTGTACAGTAGTCAGTCAAAGTAAGGCTTTATGACGTCTGTCCACTGGCAGGAATTCATGGAGTACAGGAAGGAGCGGGGTAAGATGCTGTTGTCTCGTAGGAACCAGCTTCTCTTGGAGTTCAGCTTCTGGAACGAGCCCGTACCCAGGGTGGGCCCCAACATCTATGAGCTCAGGTCCTACCAGCTCAGGGTAAGCCCCGGGGCTAGAGTTTATCTAGTCATTGTTAAGTGCTGATCTAGGACAGGGATTCGATTGGACTCAAAAATGCAAACCCCGCCCAACCTGAGCCTGACTTGGTCTAGCTCAAACCCAACAACTCAGTTTTTCACTAAAAAGTTTTTTGACTACACAGAAAAAACTTGTACTAGATAATGTAACAGATTTCTCAGAATTATCTTACATTTTGCTCATTGCTCTTCGTGCAGTGTTTACTGCAGTGCTATTTTCGTTTTTGGGAAAATACTCTGCACAACTGGAACCCAACCCAAGGGAATCTTGAAACAACTAGAGCTAACTGTGCCTACCTCAAACCTGCAGGTCCAGCGTCCTGGCACAGAGTCAAATATTTAATGTAGGACCATGATCTGAGAGACTAAGCCAATTCAGCCGATCATTTAAAAAAAAATGTATCCAGGGAAAGTGGACTGAGCATACTTGTACTTTTGCAGCAACGCCCTGCTTCACATTCACCCAATTCCACATATTAATCCATGGCAGCTGCCCAGTATAACCACAATCTTCTACTCTTGGCCACTGAGCCGTTAGGGTTTACGGTCCCTAGGGCTCCTCGACAGTAGTTGCTACGGGAGGGGAGAGCGTTACTCTTTCACTTTCCTCACTCACATTTTACCAGCCGGTCTGGGGATTCGACCTGACAGCCTTCCAGTCACAAGCTTGCTTTTCTAACCTCTAGGTTACTGCCTCCCTCACGTGGATGATGATCCTGTGTGATAACCATTGTGGTCTGGTGTAGCTCAACAGGTACAGCATGGCACTTAGACTGCCAGCATTTGAGGTTAGATTCCCACTGGGACCATCCATACAAAAATGTATGTTCGTATGGTACTCATGGATTAAATTGGCAACCAAAACATTTAAGACCAGATCAATTGTTGAGTTGTTCTTTTGTGAATCAAAACCAGGCCAAATCCTGTGGATCAACTCATGCATTATAACATGAAAGGCAAAAGCTCTCTGAGACACAAGATAAATGCAGGCCATAATCCCTTATCACAGACTGAGATTACATTTTAGAAAGGAGAGGGCGTCTGTTGTTCTAAGCACCAGAGAATGATTACGGCAGGCTTAGTGTGAAGTTAAGTAATACATTTTTACAGCCTTATCTTCATAACTGCAGACTGCAAGAAAGAAAAAAAAAGACAGTGATAAAATACCTGTTCCACATCTGTACAATTTATTTGTATTAATAAGTTTACTCTGGAAAGAAGAACCTATGATAGTCGTCTCCATTTTGGAAAGCTCTGAATTATATATTGCATTGTAATATAGAATACCTTTGTTTTCTTTTCTCCAGCCAGGAACCATGATCGAGTGGGGTAATTACTGGTAAGGCAGCCTGATTCCATTTGAATCACCCAACTGTAGTTACAGAACAGTTGCACTACATGAAACTTCCACCTCCCTCATCACACTGTCATTAATAAGAGCTATTCCACAGAGAGGCCCTATTTTCATAATGTCAGAGCCAGAGCCAAGTGCACAAGAGCCACGTTTAAGTGGAATATGTATAATTTGGTTTCATGTTATTTCAAGTTAATCCACTACTGGGATGCACAATGCATCAATGACTATCTGTTAGTCCTATGCACTTGATGGAAATTAATTAAATGGTCCAAGAAACCAAATGAAAAGTAGTATAGGTCAGAACATTGGAACTGAAACAAACAAGTTATACTGGTCTCAATGAACAAGCAATACAATAAACCCCCCCTGCTGGTTTTCCTTTTCCTATGCCCTTAGTGCTGTGCTGGATTTGTGTATTTGTCTTGTCTGTATTTTCGTTTCAGTTGTTGTTCAGTTGCCTGTTGTCGGTTCCGGTAAAATAATTATTATTACCATCCGAGCCAGCAGCCCTGCCGGGGCGGAGCCTCCTTAGCTCCCTTCTCACCTGGCTGGTGGTGATAGCCAGGTTGGCGGGCGTGCTGGGGGGGGGCCGTCTGCAGAGGTGTTAGTACATGTGTGAGCCTCAGGCTGGGGGGAAGGGGGGGGGTTGTAGTAGGCTTGAACTGGTGGAGTTTTGGGGGAGGTGGCTGTGTGCCTGGCTGGGGAGTCAACCCGGTTAACTGAAAGAAAAAGAGAAAACTAAAGGAAGTGGTTTAATTTGTTTGCTCAACTCCAGTTCTTTTCAGAAAAGTTTTTTTGCACGTTTGCATTCATGCTTACTTTAACTAGACTTCATTTGAAGACTTTATCACCACAACGTAAAGAGGAAGTCTGAGTAATATACTGTATATAAAATGCTAAATTATACCAGAAAGCAATTGAAGGCAATTTCAGTATAATTTGAGTAGCTGTAGGCTTGAACTCCTACAACAACATGAAATACCGAGGCTTTTATATTTTTATACCCAGCCAGTATACGGATAATTCCATTGTCTTCTTGCCGACATAAAAAAACAGTACAGGCTAAATCCAATTATGCGAATTAAAAACAGTCTAAAGAAAATTCAGAAGATGTTGAAATCTCTCTCTGGACTCTGGCCAATGCTATCACAGCCAGCTATGTGCAGTCCCACTCTCACTGTGCATGACGGAGCCTTGATGCTTTTGGCCTGTGTTGTGACTGAAGCTGCTCTGTTCCACAGGGCAAGGGCCATCGGCTACCGTCAACACAATAGAGAAGCTGTGGGAGGGTTTTTCTCACAGATTGGCAACCTCTACATGGTGCACCATCTCTGGGGTAAGGGCACATATCAGCTTTATGCAGAATTACATGTTGACAGTATTAGCAGACAATCAGACAATCATACTAGCGAGGCTATTTACACTGAGAGTGACTCCATTTATAACTATGCAGTTTTATAGTGTGTATTATATATTGTTCATTGCAGCTTACAAAGACCTCCAGTCCCGAGACGATACAAGGAATGCTGCCTGGCAGTACGAGGGTTGGGACGAGGTTGTGTATTACACAGGTGAGCAAAGAAAATGTCCTGTCCCGAACACAAAGCTGTTATCAATAGCTCATACTAGTCGTATGATTACGTCCTAGACTCTAGGAGCTTAAGGTATAGAGTAACAAGGTATTGATCTTTTAACTCACTTTTTGACGTTGCTAAGACTCTGCATTATCAAATGAACTTTTAACTGTGTGGACATACTGAATCAATCCTAAATCAGCTGCTTTGTCTTGCACCTTTCTCCAGTTCCTCTTATTCAGCATATGGATTCCAGGATTATGATCCCAATGAAGGCTTCCCCGCTGCAGTAAAGTGAGAAGCCAACTGGAAGCTGAAATCAAATCACACCCTTTCAACTGTCCATCCAAAACATCACTGCCATGGTTTCAACCTCCTGTCAGTGTTGCCAACCGACACTTTTTTTTTTTTCCAACTTTGCATTATTATGTCAAAACCTATCACTAAGACACAGGAGGCAAAGAAATGCTCAGCCCACCATATTTCTAGTTAAATATCCATTAAAAAATAAATAAAGAAGAGCTCCTGTAGGCAGTGGGGGCACTGAAACATGACACATATGACAAATAGTACTACTTATGCTCATTGTTCAATTCAGTGGCTATTTATTTATTTATTTAATGTAAATATCAAATACATTTATTACATGGTCTATCATAGTTGTATTGCAAAATGGCACTTTATGTAAGATCTTATAGTAATGCCGTTGCAGAGTCAAGCGCAAGAGAGAGAGCCTCTGTATAATCTCTTAATGGAAGACATTTCTGTTCTATGGTTGATAAGTTCAAACACAGCACAGTGCTTAAAATGAAGTACAACATGTAAGAGCAGCCTCAGAATTTCATTGAGGTCTATTATAAAACCCAAAGTCTGTTTGTTTCCGAAGTACTCCTGTCAAATTCATTTTGTGGTCTTTCCTCAATTTTCCCCATCGTTTTATGCAATACGCTTGATGTGTTTGGGTGCTGTGCTGGTGACTATGGCTTTTACTTTCTTGTGAAGATTGCATGCCCGGTATTTACAATTTTTTTATCCAACATGTTTTCGTAGGGCATTACAATCAGCTACAGTAAAGTGTGTTAGCAGTGATATTAATCAATGACTAAGTGAACTTGCACCTGTAAGTGTGAAGTCATGCTCCTGCCTCTTATATTTTCAGAGATTTCATTGTTTAAAGAAGCATGTTTCTTTTTTTGCTTATTTTCTGGCAATTCATGGGGAACAAATTACAAGGAAGGGTGAGAATGCCAACACAAATAAAAGTAGTTCAAACTACTTCCTTAACAGCATGTTATTCATTTGTTTGATGCAGACAATTTAAAAAGGATTGACGCCACCACACATATTGCACAGATATGCCTTTTATAGTCATCCATACAGAATTAAAACATTTCTATTGCACGTACTATACAGGAGTTGTGTTAACTTCACAAAGCTTTTGAGTGCAAAAACATTGTGATGCCTCTGTTATTTTTTAGTATTATCTAGTACAAAATCAAGAGGGCACCAACCCCATGAAGGTAAAAATTGTCTCACTATTGTAGTGTAAACCTTTTCATTCATTATAAAAATCTATTGACAAGTAAGAACAAAGAACAAAATGTGCACTGTGTAAAACCATCCGAGGCACACCATTAGGTGCAAATATAACATGTTAAAATTAGTATCAATATGTTTTGCCTTCTTCAGATTTTCTCCATTTCCTTTAGCAGCTCTCCAAAGCTTGTGACGTACCACGAACACCTCTCCTTAACCTGCGGCCTGATGACATTTCCACCAAATCCAATGAAAGCGTTCTGAAAGAAACATTTACAATATAAATCACTCCGTTTCACTGTATTTGCAGGAAAACTTTCAAGACCTTAATCCCTTCTCAAATATAAATGTGTGCGCATACACCTCACTTGAAACTGACCACACAACTCACTAACAGGCTGTCCTTTCCCTCCAGATATTGACAGGGCTTCCGAAGCAAAAAATAAGCTGCCTAAGATACAGAGAGCAGCAATGCATGTCTTGGCCTGTGGAAATAGAAACTCACAGCAGGTGGGCAGGCCTCTAGGTCAGTGGCTCCATCTCCAATCATCACCACAGTCTTGAAGCCATATTGTTCCTTCAGCATGCTGATTACTTTTCCTTTTCCGCCACTCTCTGCTGTGGGCTGATTCTCATCAAAACCAGCGTACTCGCCTAAATAAACAAGTTTAAATTAGCAAAGTAGAATGGTGTCTTCTTAGGACAACAAACATCACTTAGTAGAAAGTTTCCATTTCATGTCACAAACAAAAAAGGCAAACAGGGTTAAGACATAGTCAGGGAGGTTTCACGTTTTGGCAATCCACTCTTACAAAGCTGATGCAATCTCAGTTCTTATACATTTTGATGCTTTTAGACAACCAATCTGACTCTAGACCATCTACAGTGCTTCACTACGTATGAGACGGTATGAGACGGTCTCATACCAACCTCTAACCTCACCGTTGAAGTAGAACTTAAGGCGGTTGGCATAGACATGATGGAGAGGAATGTTCAGTTGAGTGGCCACATGCTCAACGATGCAGCGGAAGCCGCCGGAAATGAGGAACACCTTTACGTTGCGTTGGTGCAGACTGTCCACAAGCTCCCTGGATAAAGACAGAAGACACATTGCCCGTTTACCAGATATCAAATGGAAACAATAGTCGTTGCTTGCTTTTGTTCTACTGTTTCTGTATGATGCACAGTAGTAAAATCTCATCCTGACCAGATGTTGCTGTATTGAGTGGAATATAATGTTGGCTATATGACTTGATTCATACAAAGATACGGATATATTGAACGTGATAGAACTGGAATCTACACACACTTACTTAATACCTGCAGTCAACTGAGGCGGGTGGTCTGTTATCAATTTGTTCACTTGTTCTCTAGAGCATCGGATGATGGAGAGACGCTCAGTCAAGGCTGTTTTGAATGTCACTGACCCACCCATGGCCTTGCGAGTCCTGACATATAACACAGAACGGCACAATGTTCAAAACAAATTACATTCCATACATTACTATGACACACAACATAAAAATAGAAATACCCTTTGCAGACTGTGACAAAGTAGAAACAGGTTTCTCCCCTTAAGCACTGCAACCACAGTGAATGTGCCAAACCACATACATTTCAGTGACTGCATCCCCCACACCACAGAATTTGGCAAGTTCATCAATGCCCTCTTCTTTGATAACTGTGCTGTCTACGTCGAAACAGACAGCTTCTGCTATCCGGAAGATTTCCTTTGTCTGTGATAGTGTTGTCATCACGCTGGAAAAAAAAAAGACATTAAAAGATGAAACACTCCAAACTGTAAAAGCATTCAAACTCGAACTGCAGGGCATACAGTTATGTTTGCATAGTTTTCAGGATCAAGTAGGCAGGCAGCATGTCCCCAAACGTTAGGAAGACATCTGAGGGTAAATTTAATAATGTTAATCGGGCTTCAGCTGATCACGTGCTGAAAATCTTGCGTTAACGTGAGGTTTGTGATTTCCCGACCACCACTTGCCTCATTCCTTTAATAAGCACACTTTGCAGAACATGCAATGAAACCCCTGGTGCAGAAAATAAATTTGTTGGCTGAAAAGTGGATACGTTTGTGCGTCGATCGAGCTTGATCAAATAAACTTGTCACCAATGTCACAGCCTCCCTAAACTGAGCTGGTGGGCCCCTATGGACATCTTCTACGAGTGTTGCGTCACCCTATACACAGAACCGGCGAAAGGCTGGCATGCAAGCTCCCGATGAAAGCGAGAGGAAGATGCCATTTTGGCCCAACGACCAGTTCCTGCTTGTCTGGTAACACTTGACAAACAACAATACACCACTACAAGCGAATGACACTGAATGATGGCTAAGCACTAGCTGGAAGAGAGAAGCTGTACCTTACCTGCACAGTGCAATACACTTCTGTAGTTGTAAACACCCTATTTTACAAAATACGAACTGCTCAGGCTGTGAGACTAGAACACGTTGCTGAAGAATGTGCAAATTACTCGTTGGTATTTACTTGTAAGTACAGCGTTGATATGGCACTACCAACCGTTTCAGCATTGGCTGACTCCAATGAATTCACCGACGAGCAAGGGAAACGTTCGACGCGGAGCCAATCAGAGCGAAGCCGGTGAGAGCCCGCCCACCACTCGCTGGCAGCCTTCTATAACGACACGACGCCTTCAATCTTTAAATTAAACTGAGCATTTTATTAAAACTATAGTGTACGGCTGTGTACGTTGTCGACGTTATACTGAAACTGAGACTAGAATTCCTTCAAATCCGTTTACTGTAATTAAGTTTTAGTTTCGATTAAAGTTTGCCTTTCACTGCCTGGTGGTGGAGGGTGGACCTCTAGAGTCGATTCTTCCACTTCAACAAACAAGCTCGAGAGTCGTACTGTGGTCTAAACCGGATACTAACATATTACTGCATACTCATCAGTTTGCAATGCATACTCTACACACTTAAGTGATGATTCTTGGTTTACATTGTTTACTCAACAGCACATCACATGACCAGGCCAACACAGATCCAATCAGAGAAGATCAATAAAAAAATAAAAATGCCTTCTCTTCGTCTTTTGCATAATGCTATTTCACATTTCCCCCCTCCTTTGTTGATTTACAGCTAACTCAGCATCCCTACAGATAAAACCCCTATTCCTTTTAAACAATGTCACTACTCACAATAAATACAGTAAAGAAATTTGTCTCATGAGTAAATATTAATTAACTAATTAACTGGTCAGCCAGGGGGCTAGCTGACTCCAAACATGTTAATTGATGTGGTCAATCGGTAATGCTGTTGTAGATGTCATCAGGAATTATAGATAGATAGATAGATAGATAGATAGATTCTGGGGTTGCAGTAGTATAACAGTATCACAAGAACGTACAAAAAACAAAGGCAAGGTACAAAATACAAAATACAAAAAAACAAAGGCCTAAAAAACAATACTAAAATACTAAATACTAAAAAAACTACGGTACTAGGTGACATAAAACCAGGATGTACAGCTGATGGATGGCATGTTTACATACATGCAAGTAGGGAATGAAGGGAATGAATGGATGGTACATATATACAGAAACATATATACAGAGTTAAAAGACCTGAGCCTCCTCAGGAAGAGGAGTCAGAGTTACCAGGCTTAGCCTTTTTGATAGCCTCCATGGTTTATCTATAAGGGAGTCGAGGATTCAATTCTACCGATTCCCACAATTAGAATCAGAGTCAGAATATCCTCCAGAAATTTGGGAGTCGGCCACTACTACCACTGTACGATTAGTCCCGCCTATGTTACGTACCCTGCATAGTGACAATAATCCCAACCAATCACAACAGCGAACACTAACTTTCTTTTGACCCGCTGTCCAATGAACTTCTGAACAAGGTGGCTTTTGATCTTGTTCACGTGAGGTACGTAGCGTTCTAGAAGCTAACGCTACTGTGCTAGCAACAACGTGGATATTCGCAGCGAGGGGTACCAAGGCATTAAACCCTAAAGCCGAGGTCGCCCGAGCTCAAGTAACTCTTGCAGTGAATACAAGCGCTGTTCTTGTTCTCCAGGACGTGCTGAAAAGACACCCGGGTCCAAAAGGAACAATGAAAATGTGAGTCTGCAACAACATAGCTACCTTCAAAGCTCTTTGGTTAGCTTGTGGAGATGGTAACGTTAACTCCGTTATCTCATTTATCTTGATGGGCAAACCGCATTGCACACATCATTCAGAAGTCTGTTAAAAATAAACTTTTTTATTAACAGTGTTGACAGTTACGTAGTTCTTCCCACATGTGTATGTTAGTTAAACCAACATAGTTTTGCACAGTTAGCTACGTTGTAACGTTAATCTGGCTGTGCCATGTGGTTAATCAAGGTTGTGACACATGAGGGCGGGTGGATAGACAAGGGATTTTAAGCTTTTTCTAGTGTTCCAACAGCCAAGCTTGTGTGAAGTTAAAGTTTAATGTTACTGATTTAAACTGAATGACCCTAAACTGAGATTGGGATCAATCCATTTTTAAAGACCCGACTCTTTTACTCCATCCCAGGCTTGTTAGACCTGCCCGTAGGCCACTGTTCCCTCAACCGTCCAGTTTACCACGAGAGAGCCCTCAGTTCTTACACTGCCCCAGGCTTAAATTGTGGTGCATAGGGCATTTATAGAATCATCACTGTTCTTCTGTGGTATGCAAACCCGTGTTTTGAGATTAATATGATATTGTTTCTTGCAGGCTAGTGTCTGGAAGCATTAAGCTAACCAAACATGGCAATGTCCTGTTACATAAGATGGTAAGTTGATTTGGTAATTAAAGTACCAACATTGTCATCTCTTCTCTTTTGCTGTTTCTCTCCAGTTGACCATGCACAGTGCACACAGTGTGTGTTCTGCACCTCTGCCTTTTGAGTGTGGGTGCATATTCCTTGTCAAGTCAGGAAAATGTGTTTGTTTGTTTTTTTTGAAAAATATTTCATGTACTTAAGAAATGGATTTTACACATATGACAACATGGGCTCATCAGCATGGCTGAATTCTGTGATACTTGTTCAGTAGTGTATACAGTCAGACACCATGCCAAAGCAACATTTCACCTAGTAGTATGGATGAGTGATGCCATTTACCTCATCTACTTCATGTAAGTGAAAACACAGTCCCACAGTCATAAAAAAACCTGGGAAAGTCATGGAATGGTTTAACCATCTGGATGTCAGCTGGCAGACTGTTTTCCCACTTCCAAATAGCCAAATATCAGTCAAACCTGTTCAGCCAAGCCCATAAATGGATTGACCTCAAAACATGTAGACAAGTCTTGTTTTTGTTATTTAGCTGGTGTGTTCTCTTCTTCCAGGAAATTGATCCGTATTCTCTAGATGCCTTGGCTGAAGAAGAGGGACTTGGAGAGGTAAGCTATATTTACATACAAAGTGAGCAAGGAGGCTTTATTTATTTGAATGCATGGCTGAATTCTGTGTCACTCTTTAAATAGTAAATGCAGTCAGACACCATGCTAAATTATCTTTTTTCACACTTGGACTCAACAAAAGGATATGAGTGCTGTTCTGTGCCTCAATCTAATGTCAAGAGTGAATACAATAAAAGGCGTCTAGCGTGATTACGTGTACTTTTCATATGTGTCTTACGTCCTTGTCTTCCATGTCAGACTGACTCTGGCCTGTGGCCTGACCAACCTATTAGCTCAGCAGACTAAGGCTCA
>CABFOQ010049911.1:0-11780 GCA_900660455.1 Gephyroberyx darwinii | reverse complement strand
ATTGCAGGAGCTGTATTACAGTAATACACATTTTGTGAATGTCATTGATTACAAAGGTTGGTGATGATTGGTTGGTTATTCTACTGTTTTGACTTTTACCCGGCATTTAGTAAAGAGAGCCCTTGAACCCCAGCATCTGTATTTTGTTAGAATAGCTTTCTTTCCCTTATTGAAGTAGTCATGTTTAGCTGGCTTGGTCCCCTGGAGACTGTAGAGACATCTTCAAAAGAACACCTGCCCTTATCAGTGTGCTTGACCTATTTCCCCTGCTTCTTTCCTCCACCCCTCCCTCTGTACAGCTCAGGCTACAGAGGACAGGTAATCCCATTGACAGTAGCAGAAACTGATGTAGTGCACCTGTGATCTGGTTATCTAGGCCTGTCTGGATCATGGATAAAGCTGGCAACACACCAGCTTGGCTCCTGTAAGTGCTATAGGATTGTCATAGATATATAACTGTCGTTAAGCTAAGTGAGCATCAAACATCATGGTTTTAGGAGAGTAATAAAATTGCGAGGCAGGTCTAATGATGCTGGTGATAATCAATGACTACAACCAAGCTAAATGTGCACTGAATGTTATGTTGTTAGGAAGGTGATAGACTAATAACTATGTAAGATCACTGCACCAGAGAAGACCTTGACTATAAGCGGTGCATTATGGATCATATTGGATAATGTATAGTGTGTGCTGGGTGCTGTTGCTTGATTTATTTGTATGTATGTCATAGCCATGTTGTTAAGCACAAACATTCATGTTACATACTCATGCTATGTATTTGCAAAAACCTGCCGTCAAGTAACAAGACAGGATCTCTGCACAAAACAACACTCACACAAATAACTGATGGGCGGGGGCGTTGGGAGAATGCATTTTGAAAATATGATCTGAGATGAGTAGAAAAATACCTTTGCCTGAGCATGGTCTATACAGTGAAAATGCTAAACATAAACAAACTCAAATATTGATGGAGGATGTGAGTCTCTTGGGGGAAAAGCAAAGCCGTCTTCTGGTGCCTTGGTGTCTGAGCTGCAACACACTGCAGGGAATCGTCATGGAGATTCCTTAACTATGAGAAATGTGAAATAGCGAATGTAGTAGTTATCATTGCTGGACCTCTAGGTGCTTCACTCATTTTTACTCGTTTTAAAACTTAATGTGCACTTTGTTTCATCACAGCAGTGCAACTGGATCCGTGCAAGTGTTGTCCACTCATTCAATTAATCGATTCCGCTGTCATCAGCCACTCTCTCCTCCACTCTTTCTCTCTCTTGTGCAGTCTCTCTTCCTCCCTGACCTCTGCGGGCACTTGATAGCAGCCAAACAATCATGGCGGCAGTATTCAGGCTTTCAACGGCACAGTATAATGTGCTTTCAGTGCATGATGCTAAAAATGTAGCTACTCAGGTCTCCCTAATTCATTTAGTGGAGCCCAAGGAGCCTGTGCTTGGACCTGCCCCATCCATCAGCTAGCAGACAGTGTTTAGACTGGAGTACAGCAAAGTCGACTTTCTCCAAGAGGCTGACATGAGCCCATAGCCAGAGTTGTAATCTTCTGTCACAATGACTGCTCACCATCAGATAGGGATTGATGATAACTCACGCAGTCAACCTGATTTACTATAAAGGTGCGTGGCAGGAAAAGGGGGGGAGCAGAGGTTGATTAGTGACAGCACTATCTGATCTGTCATAGAGTGTGAGAAATCATTTTGTTTGAGGGTGAGCGTGTTGTAGATTGGCTTTCGTGGTGTTTTGTGCTTGTGAGGGAGCTTTTTATGATGATTTTTTTCCTTTTTCTTCTTCAGTCAAGTGGGTTAGTCCTTTGTTCAGGGGTTGTGCATTGGATGTTCATCTTTCTTGCTAAGGAAACCAGGGCAACCACCTTCTGACAACTCCCTCGGCTCCCTTGGCTTATAGAGTCAGACAGTGAACGCATACTTACACTCAGGCACACACCAGCACCAGAACTGTAGATGCTGATAGACAAGTAAGAGGAGACAGAAAACATTCACACACAGACACATACTGTAAAAGGTGAGAGACACAAACTCACACATCCAGAGAGACACTGACATTAGGATGGATTGGGAGATAGGGAGACCGACACACCACACACACACACACACACACATAAAGGGAGATTTTGGGAAAACTTGGCCTCATCCTGTCAGTGCAGTACACACACATACATACACAAACGCACAAACACACAATACACAAATACAGTGAAACAATTCTTGTTTGTTATTTATCATGCAATTCTATTACCTTTAAAAATTCCTTTCTGTCCATTTGATTTGTCTTATAAAAAAAGGACTTATAAAAGGATTATACACACCTTCATTTCCCAACTTCTAGTCTGGTGGAGTTTATTAAAAATTGAATGAAGCTTGTCTACCCTGATGCTTTTGTTCTGTGTTAAAGAATAATGTCATCTGCAAACTTTTTTAATGGATTCACATTCTCACACCAAAATTTCTCTTTTAGCGGCAAAGGTACTGAGGTCTGTCTTTGACTGATGTGCTGTGGCACAAGATGTCTTCTGCTGAGACGAGGACTGCAGAGGGTTTTGACAGTGTTCACTCCAAATATCCTGCTCCAAGCGGAGTTGATCAGAACAGACGCTTCTCTCAGCACTGCTAGGCGAGCGCCGCATCACAGTCTGTCACCACTGTCAAAAAGTGGGGACTGCAGTTGGATGCTCACTTTACAACATGGCGATGGCCTGTAACATCTTGTTAAACTCTCAAATATGTCAGGGTTTTTTTTTTTCTTTTGGGGCCCCGCTTTAAGAATAGTTTTTTTTTCTTTGTTATTCACGAAATACAGTGTATGACATGAATGAGTGGATGGGAAATAGCAAGAAAAATATCAACAAGTACAATGTAACCACTAGCTAGCCAACAATCCAATGACAGGATTTTCAAGATGTTTCAGAAATCTCACGTAGTGGGAATGTAATCCTTTTCATCCCATAATTCATTTCGCAGATAGAAAGTCACTCCACCCAGGTACAAAATGTTGCAGACTTCCTTACATCTGAAGCAAACTGGATCTTTGACAGCTCCCTTTGTTGCTATGTTACTTATTCAAACTAGTTGAGATAGAAAATCAGAAATTGCATCTCTAGTTATTGTGCAGTGGAAAGCTTGGAGATGATCAGTAATCCTGCAGGTATAGGTATCTGAGAATTCATCCTATCCGACGGGTGATCCCGGGTGACGGGTAGTGTTGATATATAGGTGCTCAGCTGAGTATTTGTTCAATAAAAAGGTTTTATTTTTGCTGCGTGATCTTGATACTTAATAGACCAGAGTTTGTCAGCTGATTTCCAATACTTGGGGCTCTATCAATTTCTAGTATTGTGATGGGCCTCACAGTCAAGGAATAGCTTTGGCAACCATATATCTAACTTCCAAAATCCTCGAACAAGCATGTAAAAACAAAATCATTATCTAAAGTTCATCATCTATAAAAACAATAGAGGATCCACTCTGTAACAGTTAATGTTTGGTCATCCTTAAGTTACTCACGATCCATTAAAAGGTGCATTACTTTGATTCATTCTGTGGTATCAATCGTTTTGTAAGAATTGCCGATCCAGTTGTTTTGAGGTGAGATGAAACTAAACGAGTGTATATTCATACAATAAGTCATAACATCCTAATACTTAGTGGTTATTTATCCCTCCTTTTCCCACGGATAGAAAGGGATAACTCACAAAGTAAGATCTGCTGCATTCCCACTGAGCCCTCCGGTGATAATAGCCTCACAACGATCAGATAATAACAACAAATAGTTTGAGTTAGTAAAAAGTTGAGGAAAGGCAGAGCAGGTCATTTGGGTAATAGAGCCTTGTAATAATCTCATTAAAGAGGGAGTCAAGCACGGGGGTGAGACCATTATCTTAATCCATTCTCTGCGTTAGAGGTATTCATTACTTTAGCGTTGCAGGGCTTTTCTCATCAGCGCCTTTTTGGGATTGCTCTTCTGTGGTTGGCGGGTGGGTAGGCCGGCCAGACAGAGCTCACACCAACACTCAGGTGAAGTGAAATCTTGGAGTGACGGAGCTTTCCCTGGTGACTCGACTCAACGTGGCTAATGGCCTTGCTCAGGGCCCGCCAGGCACTGCTTGTCGATACAATTCTCTTCTGCCTTTCCCGCTTGCCAGTTCCCATCTGGAGCCAATTCATGAACTGGGGGCTGGTGTGTACCTTTCCCACGAGGTCACCGCCTGTCTCCACATAACACTTAGCCCCAATCCTCCTTTCCACATCCCCTCTGGTCCTCTCGCCTCTCGCTCCACTGAGTTTCTGGTCATTGTGACAGGCCCTACAGCGCAGTGCCTTACAGCGAGTGAACTTCCTATTTATTCTATGCGCTTTATTTCTAAGAAAAAGACAAAGGTGCTGCTGTGGGCTGGTGAGGACAACCAAAGCACAAACCCTCAAAATGAATATATGTTTTATTGATAATGTAGGATTTGAAGGACTGAAAAGGATCCTCCAAGAAGTGCTATATTATGTGTCTTTAATATGTAGCTTGTCTTCTTTTAGATCTGTGTCTCTGATAGCTTGCACTGTTGAACGTCAAATATTGAAACTGATTCTTCATCTTAGGTTTGCCTTGGTGTATGAGTAATCTGCTGTGCTGTGCTGGGAACAAACTAAAGTTGTAAATAATTGTAAATTGTTTTTTTGTTTTTTTAAACTCTTGGAGTACCAGATGGGTGAGGTTTACCACATCCGGAAGACTCAGAGAATGTCAGATAAATTCTTAATCTCAGAAAAGTATACTAAATTTTTACTTTTAAACACTTTTGTCTACTTTCTGGTACTCATTATATTGTATTATTATTGTATATTGGTAAATATACACCCGTATCTCACCTAAGCAGGTTAAAAGATACTGTGAAAAGTATGCCTGAAAACAACTACACTGAGGTCTTACTGCAGCTACAAATTGCTTCCCTGTAACTCCTGAATAATCTGAACAATCAATAAAATAGTGAAGGAGTGTAAACCACCCACACTTATCAAAAAAAAACTTTTCCTCATCTCCATTTCAGTGTGGCGCAGCTTGAGGTCCACTATAAACCTACTATCCATAATCAAAACAACAAAAAAAACAACTTTGGAAGCTGCCACAAGTCAAGTGCTGAACAGCAGGAGGCTGTCAACAACCTGGCCGAGGAGGTTATGGTTTCCACTCGCCCAGTCAAAGTGCATATTCATTCACGCTGCTCCGCTCTAGTTCAGCGCTGAACTGTTCAACTGCGTCTCAAGGGTGAGCGTCAGACAGGCATAATTTCAAGGCCATGCTCTGTTGTTCACATTACTATTCTGAACCATATTTATCTTTTCGCTGTGGCAAGAGGGAGTGAACAGGTAAGACTGATGGAAATGTTTGATCAATTTAAACAGTGGGGAATTGTTTCATGTTTTGATTTGGAACCTCAAAAAAATGTTGTTTTTTTTTATTATTGGCTGCTATTTGGCTGTAAAAGTAACAATTTATTCATTCATTTTCCTGCCCGGTCCAGGGGGGCTGCAGCCTAACCCAACATATATTGGGTGGAAGACAGGGATGATAGCCTGGATAAGTTGCCAGTCCATTTCAGGGGTAACACAGACAAACACATTCACATTCATACCTATGGACAATTTAGAGTCTCTCGTCTATCGGACTTGCATGTCTTTGCAATGTGAGTGGAAACTGAAGCTCATTCTCAACACAGAAAAGACAGGTGTCAGTACCTTGCTGCCGCCCATAAACAATTCATTGGAACATAAAATAAACTGTAAATGACATTTTCCCTTGTAGACATTTAACTGATGCTTTCATCTGTGTGTAACCTATAATGGGTTTGTTCAAATAAGCACATAGCACAATTTTGTGGAATAATCATTTTACTTTGTATGTAATATAAGAGTAAAAAGAGTCTATAGCACAATGTACATGTTTGGGTGTGTGAGCAATGTAATTCCTGGTCCTCACAAACCTGTTGAAACCATAAGCTATCCACTGACACAAACCTATCAAACTGCACATACATATGCCTTGGCTTTTCGTCTGAAATGAAAAGGGTGGATCCTCATATCCCTCCATACCTGCTAGTGCCGCTACTGTCTGCCTGTTCTCTGTGGTGGGGATATTACACAGCTCCTTTTTTAATGTTCTCTGTAAATCCTGTGGGGAAATTACCCGAGCCCGGTCACCACCGTTTGTGACAGATGGAAAACCTTTCCAGAGGGATTATGATGCCCTAGCCTTGCTCTCGTTCTCATTTCTTTTAAAGCCCAGGTATCAGTTATCTGTCAGCGGAGCTCTGAATTGCCTTGACAGAGGTGAGCGTGTCTCGGCTCGCCCCTCGTCAGAGAGGGGATGAGATTCCCAGTTATGACCTCTCTCTCTCTCCGCCATTCACAGCTGTCAGGCAACACAATGACATGAAGGCGACATTTGAAATGCACCCTAATAGTGCCCTGTTGGGCCCTGTTACCACCATCAGCCCTACCCCAGAACGGGGTTTATTACCGATCGGTAGTGCGCCACATTCAGAATTGCCCTTCTAAAAGGGATTAACACTTAAGTACAGATGGGATGGGAAATTGATGGACTGCTCCATTAAAGGGGATATTGTTGACTTTTCTTTCATTGAGATATAATGTACTTGTGGGATGGTGGAAATGTTTTTTCTATAGTCACAATGGGTGGGAATTCAGGCTATTGTAAACACGTCAAGGTTGTTCGTTCTCTGTCCTATATCAAAGGACTTCTGGGAAACCAACATCACAAACACACATAGCAATTTAAGTGTTTACGGTTTCTCTCGAACAGTATTTACATTTCTTCTCATCTTGCAGAAGTTTGAATCAAGAAGTGATTTCCTTCTGGTTTTTCCATCAGGGGTTGCTGTTGACAGTTAATCAATATACAATCGTCCGTCCCCTTGTTTTTCACACCTTCCTTACTATACACCCATGTTATTGTACTGTATATGCACGGTATAGGCTTTGACATACTATACCAAAGGACAATTGTAACTAACAAATATGTATCACAGCACTGACATCTCTACACAATCTCTGTTACAGAAAAACACCCTGCACCCTTTGCCCACCAGGAAAGAGGGAGTTGGATATAAAAGTCAAATGGAGCAAAAGCATTTCATTACATTTTCATGGGATGCTTACAACAATACTCCCTGTGGACAAGCATCCATAATATGAGGAAAAAGGATATGTCTACAGTATATTTACTCTACATAACTCTCTCTTGGACACATGCGCCAACATACTGCACACCAGACTGTGTTTTATTAATGTTTACAACCCTGTTATAAATTAACCTCTTAAAGCATTTATTTTCCATTAAAGGGGTCTAGGGGACATCGTGCTAATCAGGTCATTTCTTTTGTAAATACAGTACTGTGCAAAAGTCTTAGGCACATGTAAAAAAAAAAAAAAGGAAAAATCCATAAAGCGATGATGCTTTCAAAAATAAGGAAATGAAAAGTTTTAAATATCAAAAAAATTACAATAAAGAGCAGTAATGTAAAACACTAATGCAGAAAACAAAAAAATAAACATCTAAGACCAAATTTATATTTAAAACAAATACTTTTGCACTGTACTGTATGTTTCATGGTAAGTGCAACAAACATCTGGAAAATAAATCTGCTGCATGTGTGCATTTCAGTATGTTAGAACATTGTGCAAACCTTGATTTATCCAGGGAAGGTTGGCTGCCTTTGGCCACTCAGCAACTCCACGGCAGTAAGTAGAGGTAAAGTGTCTTGCTTAAGGGCACAACTGTTGTTCTATGTTACTTGGCTGCTGTGACTAAGAAATTTCCCCTCAGGGATTAATAAAGTACCTACCTACCTACCTACCTACCTACCACCACCCACATCACCACCTTGGGGTCTTTTTGATCCTTCTTATACGTCAAAGTATAAAAAAAAGCATTTGCAGTGACATGAAAGCATAAAGAAATAGAGGATGCACTTAACAACAAAAACACCTCGCCTTGACCCAAGTAGGAGATGCAATGCAATGCAGTTTAATTGAATTTTTTTTTTAATGCAATCTTGCATAAGCTGTGTTTGTAGGCACTAGCTTTTTGTCTAGCATGATATTCCCATTGGTTGCCAGACACTTAGTGATTCTGGACTACCCACGGTATTAGAAAGAAATAAAGCCTCAAGGAAGCTCATTTCCATTTGTTAGCCCACTGGCTGCGAATAGAGAGTATTTGCAACTATGATTCATTGTCAACTGCTTCACCAGGGGTATGGATGTACTCTCTCACGTCTTTGACATTCAGATATCTGCCAGTCTCTGTTTCAACTGCATTAAATCTCCCAGGACCCTTATTTTCTGCCTTCCCTTTGGCTCCCAAGAAAGACAAAGAGCTGCATCCATGAGGAATTGCTCCATTATTTAATTTAAAGGAATAGAAGTGACTCAGGACAGGACAGGATAGTAGTTGCATGTTTCCCCTTTTTAGCTGTAAATGGAAATTTAATTCTCAAATTTAAAGCTGCACTATGCAAGATTTTTTTTGTAAAAATACTCCAGTCTTGTCAGTCTAAATCTAAAGTTGGGCTGCAACAGAGAAGAGTGTCCCATTCCTGCTATTTTAGAAGCCCTAGATTCTCCGGTTTTACCCAAATGAAATTCTGTTAGTGTACGGTCATTGACGAAACATTTTCTCTGCAGAGAAGAAATGATGGATTATGAGCAAAATACAAACTATTTTCCTCTGTTCAGAGAAAGCTGGACTCACCAACGTTAGATCTTTTGCCTCTCTTGTCCCTTTGGTTTTCTTCGGTACAAACCAATCTTAGACCGGCCGAGTTGGTAAACAAGACCGTGATGTGTGCAGTTTACTGATGTCATGTTACATGATTTCTGGGTATTGAAGTCTTGTAGTTACCTTGTGCTGCCATTTGGGGCTAATTCATGAATTAGTTATATTAATATTAAAGGGTAATTCCTGGGGCCTATTTGTACATATTTTAGGGTCTAAATGACTAATAGGTACAAACGTAATCCTTTGGGGCAAGTTCGTCCACTAAAAGTGCTTGTTTTTGCCACTGACAGGATCAGATTGTTATTGGAAGGGATCGCTACAGAGATAGACCTTTGTTTAAGCTCTTCCTCCAACAACTCACCTCTCGCGAGCGAGACTTCTCCTTGAGCAAGACTTCTGTTTCTGGTTAAACAAAGGTCTATCTCTGTAGGGATCCTTTCTGTAATGTTGTCAGACACTTCCAATATCAATCTGAGCCTGTCAGTGGCAAAAACAAGAACTTTTAGTGGACGTACTTTGATCGGGCGCAGTTGCCCCAAAGGATTACATTGCAGCCATTGCAACCAGTTTCGCGACTGCCGGCTGAGGCGATCTACCGGAGTAATTCCAAAACTTTTTGAACTTATTAGTCATTTAGACCCCAAAATATGTACAAATAGGGCCCAGGTTTAAAAATACTGGGATTACCCTTTAAACTAGTATATATGTGCTTATTAATAAAATTCTATACTTTTTTCAAAGTGATTAGCTTGTAGTGAAGGTAAATTTCTGCATTTTTCATTTCCAGCTGTCACTAGCTAATTGTAATTCATAGTGATAAAGATTTAAGACAAAATCAGATTATCTCAATATTACACCAAAATGCTCTGATTTTAAATTGACGTATTAAGATTAAGTCTTCTAATTGACTTGACTTCTGAAAGAGGGAGAAAAAGAAAGCAGCTGGGAGGGTAATCTTTGGAGACAGGGTTGTAATTTTGCTAAGTGAGTCATCAAAGATAGTCATTTAATCCCAGATCTGTCCCAGACAGGAGCGAAGAACTTTTTTGATCAGGAAATGAGGCCAGCTCAAGGCCTCCGGAGAAATACTCAAATCCATTTTGGGGATTGAAGTCAATTCTGGGAATGAAAACATCAACAAACTACTATCTATTTATCAAACTCTAGAGCCTGTGGTTATCTATTTAAGTTATATATACAGATAAAGCCGTTGCTGCAGTGTTGCCACATCCCCAGGAGGAATTTTTGGAAAATTTTGTTCTTTTTTCAGCCATCAGAAGATGCAAAGAATGGCCTGCCAACCAGTTGTTTGAGAGACGTTGGAGACATTAGAGACGTTTTGTGTTATCATTTTGCTTTTTGGTGAGGGTCACATAAAGTCAATTCTGCCAATGAAAACAAACTGCTATGAGCCTGTCAAGTTGCTGACCCATGACCCCCACTTTACAACACACTGCACTGCTGCTGCACTCTTACCTGGAGGATTTTTTTCTTTTTTGAAAACACAAATTTTCTTATTTTCTCAGCATCAGGATGCTCAAGAAGTCTGGCCGCCAGTCTTCTGGGGCATGTCAGTTTTGTGCTACAATGCAGATTTGTTTCCTATTTATCTACTTTCTATGCTATCTGAGGAGAGAATAGGCTGCAGTGGCCACTGCAGAAATAATGGTGCATCAGGGGCTTCTACCACAGAGACTACAACTGGATCTTTTTTTAATTTGGCACATCATTGAGCAGATTATACTGTACACCAGCTGTTGTGAGGGAACCTATGCAACTTTTGGTGTTTTTATTTTTCTTACTTGAATTAAAAGTTTAGATCATCATGTATATGTTGAGTGAGTTCTGAGTGTCCCTTGGTCCTTGAATCCTGTAATAGAAAACATTGTATAATTTAAAAATGCCTGGGAATAAGTAAAAAAATAACCAAGCTTTTTTCATTCCTCAAAAATATGCTTTTTGCACATGCAGTGATATGATACAGTGATATCATAGTAAATGATCAGACGACAAGCCAGATATTTAACAGCTGGCATGTGGTTGAAAACATGTTTCATTGCATTCAGTGTTACGCAACCATCAGTCTCACACGTAGAAATATCAGGGCTTCAACGGCTGTCCTCTTTTATTGAATAGAAAGAGAGAGGAAAACTGCAGGTGGTTGGTGTTTAATATTTAAGAGGTTTTGCTGGATTCCACTGCCTGCCTTGCATACCGAAGAAAAACTGAGGATTTCTCGGCAGACCTGGCCTGTAGACCCTGTGGCCTCCACACCGTCCTGCATCCACTCCCTCCCCCCCATACACCTCCCACCACATCCCTCTACCCATCCCTGTCTACTTCACAAAGCCCGGTCTGCATCCAAACACTTCGCCTTCATGCTTTATTCATCTTCCATAACATGAACATCACAAGTAGGTGTCTGTCAGCCGTTTCTCGGATTCTGGGATTAATGAAAACCCTGACAAACAAAGAGGATTCAGTAGTGGATGATAATGGATAGGTGCTATTTGCATTGTAATATGAATTCCTCAGATCTATCTATATCCGGGAGACGGCTGCCTGTTTCACTACTGATGTGACGTTTTGTTTTTTACAGGAAAGGATTCCTGTTCCTCCAGATGAGGGGTGGAGATGGAGTTGTCCTTGTTCATCTGGGGAAATGTTTATCATGATTCCTACGCCGCTTCTCTCTTTTCTGACAAACCAGCTGCAACGTTTTTACACCAACATTTGGGGAGGCACATCGGCACGCTCCCTTAGGACTTCCAATTCAAGAAGCCTCTCGTTTTTGTCCTCTCTCCGAGGTTCTCAGCAGGAAAGGATGCAATGTTTTATGTTTAAAATGAATAGAGGTGTCACGAGGCGTCACTAAATGCATGGGGACTGTGTTTGATTGCTTCATTCTGGTGTGAGGGGGCTGTTCTCCTGACTGTTTGGTGCCTGTCACTTGCTGCCGGTTT
>CABFOQ010049902.1:36562-48257 GCA_900660455.1 Gephyroberyx darwinii | reverse complement strand
TTGCCTCTCGGGCCTTTAGGTCCAGCAGGGGTACATTGATCGGGCTCCGCTCGTGGCTTCGCCGTAGCCTAAACGGCGAAGCCTAAACGGCGAAGCCTACGAGAAGTAAAAACGATAGTTATGATACTATAACTCTAGTTCTATGATCGTAGGCAAGCCGTTTAGCTTCACACCTGCTGTCCCCTCCTTGGTTCACAGAAAGAAAATCATGGAGGAAGAATGCCGGCAAGCACGGCCTTATATACAGGTGTCTGGGGGCGGAGCCCCAGCTGATAGGTGCATCGTTGAAAGTTTCAGTGCTCGCGCTCACGCGCACAAGCATAGCCCATAAGGCGAAGCCTAAACGCCGAAGCCTACGAGAAGTAGAACTATGCTTTGCTTCAAGCGAATAGTCCTGAAATCAATCAGGGGCCCAAATCTTCGAATTAGTTCTGGATAATGTTCCAAAAAGTGGTGCTTGGGCAGTAGGTGGAAATTGGGAAACACCTCTTTTAACAAGCACCTGTGATCGGAGATTTTAGGCTCCAAGTAGGATAATGTCTCATCTGAAAAACGTCCACTAGCCAGAAGTTCAACTATTTATTTAAAATCTAATAGAATATGCCATGTTTTGTCATGCTCTGGTATATGGTTACCAATCATCAATGGCGGTAGTCTCAACAAAGTCCAATTTTCGTGGCAATTCCCACCAATAGACTTTTTCAACGCAAAAGACTTTGAAATTTGTTGAGGTCTGTTGGTTTTATCCGTAAATTTGAAAGGGAAGGATTCAATGATGGAATTTAGATAGTCAATCATAAAATACTGTTTGGATATCAGAGACTGTATTATAATGATCTGAGACGTATCCTGTTACAAATGGTAAAATCTGAATCTGCTAAGTACGAAATGGACTTCACTCGACAATATTCCCAACATGGATTACTTTTATGATAAAACATGTCTGATACTTTTGATCGGTAGACTCTTACAGACAAGAGGAATATAAAATATCGAGGATTGGTGACACTATTGGATTTCCAGACTGCTTTGAAGGTAGGGAGTCATCGTTTGTTTTGGTCGCATAGCCTGTACATCGGGGTAGAACATATTTTAAGCAAAATAAATAAGAATGAATGGAAATATTTTATACATTTCAATTTTACATTACCTTTTACTGGTGGGTGTTGAGGATGGCTTGGCTCCTAAGAAAAAAACAGATATCAATAATCACAAATGTGCTTTAAACATGTTGGACGTAAACAGGCATTTAGCTACATGTTAAAGAAAGCAGCACATTGGATGCTGTTGCGGTGCGGTAATGGCGCATGGCGGTACCGCTTTCAATAGGTGCCCATGCAGCGAACCACACCAGGCGCATTGTAGGCGGGTGGTAGGCGCGGTTAAGCAGCAGACACACGCAGGCAAAGCTTATTTTTCGGTGTTCAGTCTATTTTTTGAGCTTGACGCCCTGTACCCACCAGACACGCAAGTGCACAGTTGCTTTTTCGGAGTGCATTATAAAAACAGAAGTATGTCTGTCTCAACTAATTGAACATATATACACACACACACACATACATATATTTGTATACTATAATAAAGAAAAGCATTATAAAAACGGGAAATGCAAAATGTATGACTTGATTTAACTTCATTCATCCCACAATGGTGATTGTCTCTGTTCCCTTTTTCGTTAGGGCCTATATTAAAATATAATATGTATGTATAAATAATAATAGTAAAACTATTAGTAGGTTGGAAAACATTAATATGTGGTGATATGATGCAGATTGTGTGCATATACAATGTATTTCTATGAGATTGCGCATGCGGACGCCCAGAAAATTACGCCCAGAGGGAAAAATCAGCTCCTTGTCCCTGAGCCGTCTGCCCGCCAGCCGTGCAGCCGTATTTCACTCTCACTTTTGTCAGGCACAAAGTCCCAGAACACAGCCCTGGAAGTGGCTGGCAAGCAAGCACGACACAGAAGAACCACCAGATGCACTGCCCAGCTAGGTTAGCAAACCGGACTGACTAAAGAGAGATGCACTGCAAGCTAGCACATCAACTTAATGTTACTGTTATTTGCTGACATTAAACTTGGAGAGGAGAGAACACGTTTACCTGGTCGCTGTTCCCGCAATTCACTCTCATGGTGTTTTTTTTTCTTTTTTCGTGACTAGAAGGATAGTTCCGCTTCATCCTCTCATCGAAGTTGTAAACATTGACATCCACTTTGACACGAGGGGGAGGTGGGGTCCTTGCATAATTTGCGGGGCAACTTGCCTAACTGTTAGCAAACATTATAGGGCCGCCCGGCTCTGGATGAACGTGTAGTTAACGGTGAATTCCGGTATTTTTAAACCTGGGCTCTATGTGTACAAATTCGTCATTTCTACCGCAAAATAGGTACAAAAGATTTCGGAATTGCGGTAGATCGCCTCAGCCGGCTGTCGCGAAATGGGCTGCCATGGCTGCAACGTAATCCGTTGGGGCAAGTGCACCGATCAAAATACGTCCACTAAAAGTGCTTGTTTTTGCCACTGACAGGCTCGGATTGTTATTCCTGTGTCTGACAAGTGTCTGACAACATTACGGAAAGGATCGCTACAGAGATAGACCTTTGTATAACTTCTTCATACAACAACTCACCTCATCTTTCAGATTTCAGAGCGAGACTTCTGTTTCTGGTTACAAAAAAACAGCCATTGCAGCCCGTTTCGGGACTGCTGGCTGAGGTGATATACTGGAGGAATTCCAAAACTTATTGTACCTATTTTGCGGTATAAATGACGAATTTGTTTACATAGAGCCCAGGTTTTAAAATACCGGAATTCCCATTTAACTACCATAGTTAGTGGTGTTAGTTATGATAACACATTGTCAGCAACATTTCCAACCCGCATTGTTGGTTCGCTAGCTAGCTGTTAGCTAATGTTAGCTAACTTGCCTATGCCGACCTATTCCCAATAAGCAAAACTAACTAAACATGAAATATGCATAAAAAGTTGTGGTAACAGACCAAAAAGACAATTAACCCACATTGCCTACCAACAAGGAACAATGAACTAATTACATTAAATTGAAATGTACTTACTTGATGAAGACGGTTAATCTGTGGTTTGAGCGCTGAGGAAAATGGCAGCCATTAACTTCTTTGCCGATTGCAGAGTGAGCGTGAATGACACCGTGATGTCATATTGCGGGCGCATGCGTGTGACATAAAATCCAGACTGAACATATTTTCTGCAGTTAATTGAACACATTATCATGAGTTTTCAAGTCTTTTTGCAAATTCAAGTTATTGTAACTCATCTTATTTTGTTGTATGGGCAATGAGTTCACTCAACATGATTACACTAGTCTATCTGACTAAAACTCCAAATCACTTTTTACAGTGTATGTAGATGCATCATTTCCTATGTGTGCATAATTTTTGCCAGGAACGGCAGCAAGTGAAAGTCACAGCTAGAGAAGCGCCTACTGAGCACCAATACATTGAATGGCTATTGCTAAAGGTAGCTGTTATAAAGCTGTTCAGGTTTTATTAATGTCTTGTTCATGCTGCTCCTTTCTTCCCCAAAATTGATTCAGTAAATCGGCGAGGCTGGATTGCCATCAGACTCTGCAACAGCAGCTGCACATCAGCCACCATACATGGCTGATCCACAAGGAGACAAAACATCAATCTGGAACAAATTCCCATGATCTTTACTTAAATGTTGCTTTTACAAAATCATTATAACATTGTGACAACATGGACATTAACTCGTACAGTGTATTATTGTCTTAGGTAAAGGAGATCTTAAACAATAAAATATAAAGGTTTACAACAATATTGTCCTTGCGGAAGTCACAAAGCTGAGTGACAGATCAAGACTACATCCAACAGTATTTTCTCCTGCTGTATGACTACAAATGCAACTTTATCATTTAGGAAAACTTGGCTTAATCCCCATATCCCCTTCTATAATTCCTCTTCCTAACCTTTAGTATTCACCTTGGAGACAAGGAACTTTGGGCTCAGCACAGACTGTTGATTAAAAAAATGCAGGATCACAGTAGAATTTACTGTTGACCGTTGTATTGTTGAGAGGCTGATCTGATATGAAGAGAGTGATTTGGGTTATTACAGCAGGCTACATTTAGGCCAAATCCATTTCCATCCAGTTAGCTTGAAGAAAACGTATTCAAATCTGGCCAATTATGAATATGGAACAGCTTCAATTTAGATAGCAATCATTTAATTTCATTCAAATTAATTTGCCCCAGCTGGAAGTGTAAATTAACCTGACCATACCCCCATTGAAAAGTGTACATTCTGTAGCACAGACTTGGCATAAGTTAATTGATTTCAGCCAAACAATCGCATGCTAAATTGTTATGCTTAATTAAAACAGGCACATCCTCTCCACACAACTAGCTTTGCTCACTTCTCCAAATCTGTTTATCTTCTTACAATTGAATGTGTGTGTGTGTGTGTGTGTGTGTGTGTTTGATAAAAATGTTTAATAAAAAGTAATGATGTCTGTTTGGATGATATCTTGATGTTTTCTGCTAAATCAGTGAATCCAAACATTAGGCAAAGCAAATATCTAGATGCTTTGTGAACAGCTTATGAAAGCATCTTATTATAAAAGGACAAAATGAAGGAAACATTTGTTTGTTTTGTTTATTTAGGCAGCATCCATGGCTGAAATGAGAGAAAAGTAGGATGCAGACCTACTGTACTGTATTAACTGCCCGCTCCCTCGCCAACTCAACCATTTCATCACACTGAAGAGACACATATCTCCCCATTATTGTTCACTATTTAAGCAGAGGTGAGGCAATCATATCCATCTCAATCAGGGCGGATATTCATCAAGTGCAGGCTTAAATCACTAGTGATGAATGAGGCACCTTAATAGTGATCCAAGATCTAATTTCTTCACATATATGAAAAATATATTCTGTCTCAAAATAAAGAAAAGGTTGAAAGGTTTGGGAATACATCAATTATAAAGAAAATGTTACCTTTGGTCATCCAGAGACTGAGTATAAGGGAGACTGAATATGTTTTATCCCTGCACATTTTATCAATCCAATAATTATTATTCTTGTGCAATGCAGTCTCAAGGTTGTTACACAAAGTTAAAGTCGAACTGACTGTAGTTTCCAAACTTAGGAAAATAAAAATACAAGTTTAGTTGGTGAAAAGGCAAGCGTGTTGTTACGTATGCCCTAATTTTATTCTAGGTATGCAGAAGATACAGTAAACGCTAGATAACTCTCCAAGGTACGTAGTGTGGCTAAAAGAAACTCAAATCTCTGTTTGGACACCTGGAGGTCAGAGGATTTAAGCAGTCTATTATGATAATGTACTGAGCAGTCCTAAAACCAAATACACAACACAACCCTGTGTCTGAATACCAGAACCTCCATCTATTAATAACAACACAAACAAACGGGTGATGTTCCACTTCTGTGCTCGGAGCCTGGTTGCCACCGCAGTTCGAATCCTTTGTCACTGTATTGCTTGTTATTGACTTCCTTGTGCTCTATCAGTAGATTGTGCACTGTTATTTATATAGTCATGGTATTTCTGTTTGCTGCTTGTTGTATCAGTAGGAGCCCAGTCCAGTGAGGCATCTTTTCTTTGCTATACCTGTTTGTTTGTCTTCTTTTGCAGCACTTTGTGACATTGTGTGTCTTATATAAATATAATTATAATTAACATTCCTTTATACACCTGAAGCATTTTAAATTATAACTGATATTGTGATTTTATTTTATAACATCCTTCATTGAGTGCATATCTCCATGAGGAAAAACTTCATTTTATTCCCTTTGGCAACATACTTAACTTAAATGGCTGACAGTTCAACCCTCTTCAGTTTGGCTGTTATTGCAGTGTACCTAAAATAGACTCAGTGCTCAATGATAAGCCGTATTTCAATTCAATAATTCTAATAAACTCAATGCATAATCTGACTTATGTATTCGTTTGTGGTGGCTGACAACAGACCTATACAGATGCCATTGTAATGTACCATCCAAAAATGCCATTCTTTGTTTTACCTCTCCTATTTCCATAACTCCAAAAACATAGGTTGTCTATCAAATGCCAGTAAGCATAACGTCAGACTTTCTATCAAGGGAGTGCATGACTTGGTCTCTGAGTCTTTTCAATTTTTGTGGTTCCCTGGAAAGTTGGTCATTTGGATGCTGTCCATTTGGAGTCCTGGGTTGTAATATGCTGAACCGCCATAGTTCAAATCCAGAGGCTCGCTGTTGTCTAATCTGAGGACTAGAAATTAGACATGTCAACATTTAATATTCATAGTATACAACTTTTTATTTAAACACCTTATTGTGTCATTGTGGTACACAGGAATAATCAGGGGTGGAAAGAGTACTAAATTATCTTAGTCAAGTAGAAGTACTGCTTCAATTTTACTCACGTAAAAGTAAAGTTACTGGTGTAAATCTACTTAAGTATAAAGCAGCTAATTTAAAATGTACTCAGTAAAGGTTACTGAGACTGAGTTAAAAAAAACAACAGATAACTAAGGAAAAATACTTTACAAAATAAAATGAAGCATGAATCATCATTATTGTGATAAGATTATAGTACACAATAAGTTGACTTCATTTCCTCCAATGAAGTAAAAGTAAAATCACTGACCTCAAAAAATTCTCAAAAAAATAACTAAGTGAGTAGTGAGTAAATGAGTAAATATAATTTGTTACTTCCACCCTTAGGAATACACCATATATGTCCTGTTCATTGTTGGAATTACATTGGAAATTGAGATGCTCTTGTTTCTCAATGACATTTAGAAAATGTGATTTTAACTCTTTCACTTTTGCGCTTTCATACTTTTGCTCTTGAGCTTAAAATGTGCACAGTGTATTAGTAGGAGGTAATTACCAGGGTCTGAGGAAAACTCCTCCACCAGCTTCCTGTGGGAGAAATCTTTCTGGTTCCTCTTTTTCAGAATGATGTAGACCACCAGTCCCACACAAGCTGCAGCCACTGCCGTTCCCAGAATGGCTCCCCACGCTTCTTTCCTATTATTCCTTTGGACACCTGATGACAAACCTTTAGCAGGGGGAAGCGAAGAGAAATAGACCATTTGTCAACAACAAAATTAACAACTGCTCTCTCGTGAAGGTTAATTTCCAGAAAACTGTTGGTGAAATGCATTTTTGAAATTATGTTTACAATGGGAGCTCTGTTCTTAGATACAACTCAGTTGTCTTTCTAATTTACACTGGCATAATTAAAGCAATGAACATGCCAAAATCCATGAGAATATTGTTAAGATAATTGAATATTTTGAGCAGCAGACAGTACTCAACTAATATGCTACATTCAGCTCAATGTGCGAAATATTTCAATGCCATTTGTTTTCTCCATGGATCACTGATACATTCCCTGTCCTTACAAATAAATATAGCATAGAGCACATCATATTGCCTGCACTAAACTAAATTGACATCTGTGCCATCACATAGTGACAAATGTGAAATAAATACACAGAGTTAAAGTCTGAAATATGTTAAAGTCTGAAATATGTGTGTCACCTCAAAGAGCATCCTTACACTAAAACATGCCATCACAAACGCTAATTTTTCATGTCATAACATACAACTATTCATCAAAAAAATGATAATTTTCTTGCATTCATATCAAATCCTATTATATTTTCTTTGTGGAAAATGGTGTATTTTTAGTAGTTACCTACTTATGTAGTAGTAGGCTAGTAGGCCAACAGGTCAAATTACAAAAGCAAGATGCTCTCAAAATGCTGTTTCATTGTGACTTTAAACTGAAGGAAGGAATGAGCCAAATACTGATATGATTACATTTCTGAAATTTGCAGTTTCTTTGTAAGCCTGTAGTAACAGACTCCATGTTGTGTGTTGTCTGTGTACAATTCACTGTGTGTGTGTACAATGTTATACACACCCTGTGTCTGCTATAGTAACGGTGGAGTGGTTTTGCCTTTATTTAATGTCTGCTGTTTTTCAACCTCCTCAGTTAGTGTTACGTCCTGTTGCCACATCTCTCTATGCTGTGCATTTTTTATTTTAATCCTAATCCCACAAACCCCCTCAGAAGACATTTTTCCTCTTGCCAGGGCATTATTAGTGGGTAGCCTGCAACGTATTCCCCAGGAAATGTTTCTTTTCTAGTTGTAAATAAGCATCACTGACTTGCCCAGTAAGCAAAGGTTGGATAGATGGATAGATGGATAGATGGATAGATAGATAGATAGATAGATAGATAGTTGGGTAGTTGGATAGATAGATATAGATTATATAATATAACAGAAGACTACACACATCCGCCTAGTGTATCACAAACAGCGCCTTCAAGTCCTATCTCCTTGATCTTGTGGTGGTAGTCTCACGCCCCCGTACTGAGGAAGCAGAACTAGCTTTGACCTCAGTTCCTCACCCCCTTTTTCAGGTTGCTTGACTAACACAGGGTTTCATTGTCCTGCTGAGAAGGTGGTTGTAATAGACCCCTTCGCTCACTGCAGGCACATCGATAGCACCTGAAATCCAACCCCACCTTGTCCATTGAAAGAAGGGGTGTTTGTGCTCTCTGGCAATGGGAAATTAGATGAAGGCAAATGTGGGTCGGGGAAAGAACAATACAAAGCAATGTGTAAAAAAGAAAGCAATGCTGATGTAACATGAGTGCCTTTGAGCAATAGGTGTAATGATACTTTTAAACTACATTTCATCAGCGTTTAACCTGAAATTCTGAAAAGATATTGACTGTTGATTGTTTTATCTCCATATTGCTGACTCATTCCTGAGTGGTTATCAAACAACTATAAAACAAGTCACTGAGTAAGATTTGAAGTTTCACACAAATTGTATTTTTCTCAGCACCTATCTTTAAAGTAATGTCAGGTAGCAAGGTACAACACACAAAGCAGTTCTCTGGACATAAAATGTGCACCAGATCCTGTGACACCTGAAACTGCAGACATACCTCTTTCTGAGTTGCTCCCTGAGGCTGTGCCTTTGTCTGTCATGTTAGCCTCTTTAGGTGTGCTAGGAGCAATGGTAGTCATAGTCACAACGATCATTTCTTCTGTAGTCTCAGAGGGGAACTCTGTTGTAGATGAAGGTGTGGTGGATTCCTCGTTTAGCTCTGGTATCTCTGTGGTTGTAACATTGCTGGTTGTTTCTGTACTGTTGGTTGGCCAGTTATCTATGTCGGTAACTGCAGTGGATTCTTGTGTATCATTGCTTTCTGATGCTAGGGTAGTCTTTTGTAAATCAGTGTCATTAGAGAGATCCGGAAGGCTGGTAGAATTTTGTGTGGTTGGAGGAGCGGTGGAGTTTTGAAGAGAAGTCGTTGAGGTCTGAAATTCTTCCTTCGCTGCTGTTTCATTGACTTGGCTAGAGTGTGTAGGACCTGTTGTTTCTGTTTCTGGCAATTCAGGTTGCTTGGTTGTATCATTCAGAAACATGGGAAGTAAGGTGGTAGTTACAATGGTCACACCACTAGATGTTTCATTAGCATCCTTCTCTTGATTGGCTATTTCCCCACCTTCTCCGCTAGACATTAACATGGAGCCATACATATCATCACTTGACTCCATTCCAGCCCCATCTGTTTCCTGATCTTGTCGTGTGTGTTCTTCAACTGCAGTGTCTTGGCTTCCAACTGAGGTTTTGACTAGTTCACGTAGCCAAGTTCTATCAATTGTGCGGCCCAGAGAATCAGTTGGATCTAGGAAAAAAGCCGTGTGAGCTTGGACAAGCAGAACAAAGCCTATTGTGATCTTTAAATACATTTCCATTTTGCCACTTTCTTTTTGCTCTGAAAAACAAACAAAAACATAAAACAGAATTTAATTTGAGATAAATATTAGATTAGATTCACAATGTAACACATATGATAGTATAAGGTTGGATTTGTATAAGCTTGTTAATTAATATAATATAATATTATAATACTGGCATATTTATGGTAAAATAACCTGAATAAGTTAAGGGCAACTGTCTAACCCTATTGCAAATGCAATATCAGAATCACATCATCATATCTAGGTGGCATTAGTGCAGACATATAGCAACAACTAACGTAGCAACACAGGAACATACTGGCACACAGGGCCGACAAGCTCACACATACAGTGCAAGAAATACAACACACAGCAGACTATAAATATCACTCTACAAAGATACAGTCACAACATGGTGAATGTATCTTTGTGTGTATGTAAACCTAAGCCCACAGTAACACAAGATGTAAGAACAAGATAACTTTGTTATACTAGAACAGCTATGTCTCCGTTCAGCTTACAATTCCGAGGAGCCAAAGTCTATAATCAACTTGCTTCCCACTTTGACCTTTCTCCCCATCTATCCAAAAGGAATGTCAAACAGTTCTTAATTATTAACTGTTTTGTCTATTGAGCCAGTATGCAGTCTTTTTTTAACTATCCCTGTGACTATCATTCCACTTATTCTTTCTTGTTTGTTTGTTGTTTGTTTTTTCTCTTTCTTTTACTTGCTTTTCTATGCTTGACTGTTGAAACCCAAAATATCTAACAAATGCTAAGAAAATCAATAACACAATGTCAGACTGGCTAAGGGAGCCACTCGATAAGCCCCTTGGGGTTTCTTTGGTCTTCCTTGCACAGCACTACATATTTTATCATATTTGTATACATTTTGTATTTTAAAATATCCTGATGTGCTAATAAATAAAAGGGGAAAATGTTTTATTGATATATACTACAAGTTATCCTCATGAAAGTCAGTTTCAAATTAAACATGTGATTGCCTTTGGGGATAAAATGCATTATCTTTTATTCAGATGAAAACAGAAAGGCAAGTATTTTTTCAATAAATTGTTAAATTGCTTGATAGAACTGACAGTATAGTATATAACAGATACGTTTTAGATGTATTTAAAGTTGTGAAAGTTTTTATGACATTTGTTAGTATCAAATTGAAATAGATTATATATACAGTCCCCTCCTAAACTATTGGAATGGCGAGGCCAATCCTTTATTTTTGCTATACACTGAAAACATTTGAATTTGACATCAAAAGATGAATATGAGACAATAGATCAGCATTTCAGCTTTTATTTCCATGTATTTACATCTAGATATGTTAAACAACTTAGAAGATAGCACCTTTTGTAACAGAACACCCAATTTTTAGGTGAGCAAAAGTATAGGAACAGATAAACTTAGAAGTAGAAGTGAATAATACTTAATATTAATACTTGATATTTAGTTGCAAATCCCTTGCTTGCAATAACTGCATCAAGCCTGTGACCCATTGACATCACCGAACTTTTGGTTTCTTCTTCTGTGATGCTTTTCCAGGCTTTCACTGCAGCCTCTTTCAGTTGTTGTTTGTTTCGGGAGGTTTCTCCCTTCAGTCTCCTCTTTAGCAGGTGAAATGCATACTCAATAGGGTTTAAGTCTGGAGATTGACTTGGCCAGTCTAAAACCTTCCACTTTTTGCCCCAGATGAACTCCTTGGTTGTTTTTGCAGTATGTTTTGGGTCATTGTCTTGTTGCATGATGAAGGTCCTCCCAATCAGTTTGGATACATTTCTCTTTAAATGGGCAGAAAAAGTGTTTCTGTAGACCTCCGAGTTCATTCTGCTACTGCCATCTTGTGTTACATCATCAATGAAGATCAACCAGCCCGTTCCAGAAGCAGCCATGCAAGTCCAAGCCAT
>CABFOQ010049902.1:0-36400 GCA_900660455.1 Gephyroberyx darwinii | reverse complement strand
TTTTTTCATTTTTTTTTTTTTTTTTTTTTTTTTTTTTTTACTATAAATGCAGTCTGCACAGGCAAAACCCAAAGCTGAAACTGAGAGTATAGACATTCACAGCTATTTATTGTTTGAATCATCTATGTAATAGGACACACCTGGACAACAAGAGACACCTGTCAGTCACATGTTCCAATAATTTTGCTCACTTGAAAAATAAAATGGGTTGGTTCAAACAAAATGTGCTATCTTCTAAAATGTTTAGATGTAAATACCTGGAAATAAAAGCTTAAATGCTGATCTATCCTCACATATAAATCTTTTGATGTCAAACCCAAATGTTTTCAGTGTAGCAAAAACAAAGGAATTGGCCTTGCCATTCCAATAGTTTTGGAGGGGACTGTATATATATTTGTATTTTGAGTTGAGATTGAGATTGAGATCAGATTATATGAAGGAGTATTTCAGACTAAATCAAATAAATAAATACATCTATAAATAATTAAATATATTGTGTAATGTGACAATAAATAAATAATAAGAAAATGAAACGTCAGCATAAATAATTGAATGTGACACGAAATGTATGTAAGTATTTATTTGTTAATCTATATATTTAATCATTTATTTAATCATTTATTTACTTCAAAGACGCTATGTGCGACATCAATAGATCACTGACATTCTGACAGGTACCACAATATCCATGAATGTGCACAGGAGCAGTCAAGCTGCTCCGGTTTGCTGATGACACCATTCTAGAGGGCTTTGTCAAGGAAAATAAGGAGCCCATACCATAGGAAAATGGCCTGAGCTTAATACCCTCAAAACTGTGAAAATTAATAAATCAGAATAAATCAGCCTGGTCATCTGACTTTAGCAATCAACAATGCCACTGTGAACATAGCAGAGTTTTGGGAATCACCATCTTCAACACCCTCAATTGAGATGACAACAGTGTCCCAAATTAACTTTCTGGCTCACCTGCCAAGGGCTTGAAAGATTTAAAAAGTGTACCTTCCAAGATTCATTACTGGCCATAATAATGAATGCACATTTTTCATAGAAATATGTCAATCTCCTTGTTTTCAGTGCTAATTCATGTATAGAATCAGGTACTGTGTGTTAAGTTAAAACTTGTTCACTCACTTATATAACGATATAACGGATCAAGTTGAAATGCAACACAATTCAAATTACAAGAGAGCATTTTGAAGATTAACCCTAACACACACTGTTGAAGTTAGAATGTTTAACATTTTGATATTAAAACTCAAATAATGTTAGGCTAGTTAACTGTATAGGCAGCAGAGAAACACATGTTTAAATGCTACCAATTTGTATAGAGCCAACATAACAGCAGCCAGTTGGAGACATTGTTTTGTGTTGATTTGATTGGCTCGCAATCAGAGTGCATGGTGGTCAGCAGAGGCAAAATTTGAGAAAAGGTGAAGACCAAAGACTGTATGTAAATGAGGCATTCAAACGCTATCATCTCAAAAGGTTACCGGCCAATGTGGCAGGTGACCCTTATTGATTTATCCTCCACAGACAAATTTGACCAGCATTTGGAGCTTGGTGGGTGGTAACTTCAAACCCATGATGACAACATCCAGCTTAAAGTAGTAAGCCACGAGAGGATGTTTTTCCAGCCTCAACTAAGGAAACTCAATATGTCACAGCCCATCCCCGGTACAATCATACAGATCCATGATAAGAATCTGTAGAAGAAAGCATCCTCACATCCTGCATTACATGGTACATCAGGAAATACACCAGCACATCGCTTGCCCTGCTAGTTGGCTATCAGCTTGCCCACAATGAGGCTCTGTGCCATGCGAGGACACCTCTGACCCGGCCTACTCAGAAACCTGCCTGTTGAAAAGAGCTCCCACTGGAAGCCAGGACCAAGCCTGCACCACCTATCACTTCCACAGCTTCTTCAGCTGTCTCTGTCCTCAGCCCTCATAAGTACCACCCCCCACCCCCTCACACACACACACTCACACCCTCAAACACACATTCCTGAACACTGTCTGAACACTGTCAACCCAGACATGGACACTATTTATCACCTTATTCTTCTTCACCCAGGGCTATTTAGCTCCCTGTATGCTGTTAATAAAATTATTTTTCTGGATATTGGTATTGTCATTATTGCTCTATGTTTACTGGCTTACAACTTCTGTACATGTGTTACATAATATCCCAAGCTAGTTTATGGACTACTGCACAACTGGACTCTAACTACATTCCTTCACCACTGCTATTAAATTATCAATACCGATAACATTTCAATTATATACCTAGACAATTATGTAATTATACATCTTAATTATACATAACGCCACTTTATATGAGCTCTGCTACATTCTTGTATGTCTGTCACACTCTAATGTGTCACTCTGTTGTTCTGACGTGTCGGCACCAAATGACGAAGTTCTTGTACATTCACATAGACAATCAAAGCAATTCTGATTCTGATTATTTATCTCCACTCTTTCATAGAAGCAGTCTCGTATAAATCGGTTACGAGGTACATCCATTTACAAATTTTAGCTTTCACTCTTTAACTAGGTATCTTTTACACTTTCATCCCTCGGTACAATGAACAGGTTGTTCTGATTTTTGCTTATTTATTATTAAGCGATTTGTTTTACTTAGAAAAATATAAAGAGTTTAAATTTGAGTCATTTTTAAGCTTGTAGGCATTTAGGCAACCATCCAATAGATATACATTTCCTGAGACAGAAAACTCAAATGAAATGGTACCACAGTAAATACGTACCTTATTCTTGGGCTACATCAGATGAGAACAGGTGTACAGGCAATGAAATATCTTCACCAAGCAGCTAACGTATGAGAGTGAATCAACAATGGGCCTGGAGAGAGGGAGGGAGGAAGGGAGGGCCACACCGAGTCATTCAGGGAATTAGGAACCAGCTCAACCTGCTTCTACACCTGCCAACAATAGCAACACGCCCTGACTGCCATCCAATTCTGCACTGTTAAAGGCCACACTGGAAAAGGATGAAAATTATTTAGTGGACTAGGAAAAGAGGAACAGGCTGTGGAGTTTGGCTAATGTCAATTTGTTACCACCTATTGCTATGTTCTTATGTAAATGGCTTGATTCTAGTGATATTTGGCTGCCAGGTTGCCAGGTTAGATCTGTGAATTCCCCCAGTGGGTGGAGCCTTTCTCAACATGGCATTGGAATGGCTGCTGTTGTCATGGCAACAGAAAGGAGGCTGGCAAGCTCAGATTTCATCCACGCCTTTGTCTCTGGTCTATATCAGGCTACTGGTGACGTGTGGCTATGTGAACTCACAGGTATCGTGCGTCATGAGCTGGTATTGTTTTTGTATTATTCCTCAGTTAAGTGAGCCATGTGACACTGTATTCATTTGAGTGGACCGGTGAGTCAGCTGAAGTGGCACTCCTAGCTTGTGATGAGGTGGAAGAATAAAGAGTGGTCACCCTTGTTTTCTAATGAACCTGAATAGTGAATTTGCTTCATATGTTTCAAAATCAAACACCACTCACAAAAAGCTTGAACATATCCACGTTTTGTTGTTGACACCAATGTTGAGTTGCCTCAGTGATATATAGGTTAATTAATGATATTTTACATAATTATTATTGATATTTTATGATGCTACAAACTATTAAATTACTGAATATTAGCCTTGAGTTGGTTTGCAGTTCACCTTGATTACATCAAAAGCATTTTAATACATATTATTACATAATAGCCAAAAATATCCACATGCATTTTCAAGTAGACATATGGAAAAGTGTGCAGAGAACATAAGGCTCTACTTAATTTATTTTAAATAGTGCAGTTGAGGTATCATTATTACGAGGTCAGCTGTAGCTACCGGCATGAAATGTTCATTCACAGTAGTTCATCAGTGGCTTACTGTTCCCAGCATACAGAGTTACTCACAAACAGCATGTTAATCGCACGCTCATGTGGCTTGACAATGTGTTGAGGCTAATGGGATCGTGTAGGGGCTATGTAGCCTCATGAAAATAATGTATAAATCTTCATTCAACATTCAAACTTTTGTACAAAATAGTAAACAAAATCCATGGAAAAGTAAAACATGGGGTACTTGAAACCTAATAACGTATCCATAATGCTTGATGAAGAGCTTCATAACAGCTCCATGCACATTGATGAATATTGATTTAAGTCTTATGTCAACTCTCCTTTGATGCTCATTAAGGGCTTCATTGGTGGCAGTCATGGAATGCTGTGTCTATTTATTAAGCAATATTTTTCAAAATAATAGTCCTCCTTGCCCACACAGTTTTTCAACTTTCCATGAAGTAGACCTCAACTATGAAGGTATTTCCCTACCAAAACTATTTTCAGAAGTGTAACTCATGATTTCCAAGAGCGAAAAACAATTTGAGCAAGAAAATCTGATTTGCATTCCCAAAACTCTTTTCAGTTACGCTTCTACACTTGCAAACGTCAATTCTGCGCGCACTCAAAGCCTGCCAAAACAATTTGCAAGCATGTGGACCAGGATTTGCAAGCGAGATCCAAGATTTGCAAGCAAAGGGGAGGCAGGGGCTAGAACAGAGAGCTATCTGATTGGTGCACAGAGACTGATCACTATGCTCTGCACTGATTGGATACAGAATGTGCCACTCTGACTGGCACCGTAACGCATGACCAGCATGGTATATATGCTCCGTTGTTATTGTCAATTTAGCTATAGTGGATTTTTTTTACTAAATGTAAATACCTTGAGTAGAACTACCTACTTTGCTAGTTACAAGAAACTATACCCGATTGGTAGGTTTGTATACTCAGACTATGAACATTAACGGAGCTTCAAATAATATCAGTGTAGCAGACTCACTACCCCCGGAGTAGACAAAGACACAGGTAGGAGTAGAGAGATCACAGGCCCGCAGGCCACTTGTAAATAAAATGTAAATAAAGCGGCCTGCGGGCCTGTGATCTCTCTACTCTATACTCCTCCTAACCCTAACCTAAGTTCTACTCAAGGCTATTTACATTTGGTAAAAAAATTCACTATAGCTAACACAATGGAGCAATTACGATGCCAGTCAGAGTGACACGTTCTGTATCCAATCAGAATATAGTTTTGGCAGGGAAATACCTCCATATACCAGTGTTCTCTTTATTTCGAGTGGTAGTGCCATTGTGCAGTACATCAGAAGAACTGGATCTCTAAGGTTATCAATAAAATGCTAGGAGTCATCATTTGAGCCACATGCACCACACTGCAAAGTTCCTTCTCTACTCATAGAAGTGTGTTTAGTGACCTGCTAACCTATTAGTATTCATTCATTCATTCATACATTCATTTATTTGTGTGGACCCCAGAAAGACTAACAGTCACTGAGGCGTCCTCTAATGGGGTTCATTCATTCATGTAGTCATTCATTCTGTTTGCATATCCAGTTGATATTGAAAGGGAAATTAGGTCTGCTCTGGGGTGGAGAACAGCCCACACAGCACATGCATTTGATGCATGTGGTAGTCTGCATTAAATGAAAATATGAAAATAAGAGACTATTTATACTGAAATAGCAGATACCAGAAAATTACTATGTATGATAAATATAGCAGAACATCACATGAATTAAGTCTGAAGTTGAGCCTCCTTCTCCACCTCCCCTTTTGCATAATGTTATGGCACCACATGTTTTTCAAGAAATATCATAGGAATATTCCAGAAATATACCATAGACCATTAGAGGAATGATTCATAATTTAGCATATCGTTCAAGGTTTCGTCAGAGGTATGTAGTGTACTGTACATTTTGCCATAATGTGAGTGAATTCATTTTGTATACGGCTGTTACAGGCAGAATGCTATAAAGGGTCTGTAGTCAAGTTTATTTGTAAAGCCCTTAGTCTCAAAGGGCTTCACAACGCCCACATTACGAAAAGAATAAATTAAAAACGAAGAAAAAACTAAATATGACACCCACTTTAGACCCTCACTGTACTGATCTGAATCTGAGTCATTTGAATTGTATAGCATTTACAATAATACATGTTAGCATGATTAGACACAGACAGGAAGAGAAACAGGCCATATTGTTGTATCAGGATACGGATATTTGTCGATCATTTCAAGTTAGAATTGTATTTAGGCTTCAAGATATTTTCATGAGACACATTGCTTTCACATGTTAAGCTGTTTCAAAATACTTTTGAATTTCCAAAATGATCATTCTGAATTGGTAATTGGTTCTATGTGTAGAATTAAAAACATCCTTCAGCAAGAGCTCCAACAGTTAAGCTCTCTGATGCTCAGGATACACATTTGGTTTTGATGAGTGTTTTCTCATTATGGTAAGGATTCTGTTGTTCAGTCTGAACAGAAGCACCGTGGCAGCGGTCTTTGGTGAGCCATAATGGCAACCAAAAACATGCTTGCTTTTGCTTATTTCCTCAGATGACCATAAAAAGCACATAACTTTTATTAAGTCAAATCCTGTGTGTTTCTTTGGGAGTTTTTAATGGCTTTTGATTCAGAGATTCAGAGATTCAGAGAGAAAATCAAATTCCGCTGTAATTTGCCTGTGGAAGAACACAGTAATCCTTTGAGGGAACGATAAAAATCACAATTAAGACGCATTCCATTTTATAACACGTTCATAACGCTTTGAATAAGAGTCTCATAACAGCTATGTGCACATGGCACATTCATGCATACCGATTCAATTCTTAAGTCAGCTTTAGGTGCTCATGCTAAGCAGTGGAACCGTGTGTCAATTTATTGAGCAAAAAATATTTTACAAAATCCTGCTGTCAAAAACAACATGCTGTCTATATTTTGAAGCTGTTTCAGTGACAGTATGCTGGTTGTTTTATGCTCCAGCTGTTTAACCACCTCCCCCTGTCCTTTGAGCCTCCTCTCTGGGTTTGTTTACAGTCTATGTTCAACTGATAAGCTACTGCTAGCTTAAAAAAGTATTAATGATACCCTCTTAAGACCTACTAAGACGAGTCGGTTCGTTGTTTGTTTGTGTGTGTGTGTGTGTGTGTGTGTGTGTGTGTGTGTGTGTGTGTGTGTCTGAAAACATATTTGTCTGGGGAGGATGCTTCAGGTCTGTCTGCAACCAGTCATGAGACCTAGAGGCAGGAGAGGAAGCTGATTCTGGATTCTGCCTCCTTTCATGGTATTTAACCCTTAGATACATACAGAAATCTAACATTTATTATTCTATGCTTGGCATTTTATAAAACCTTAATATGAAAGCTTTGTTTGCAGCTGCATCTTTTTCATAGATTTTTGCTGGTTGACTGTTCTATCTAAGGACCTCTGGTGGATACGAATATTCTGTTGATTGGTTTATTCATGGCCACAGGGAGACTCAGTCGCAGGGTATTAAAGCTGCATGTAAACAGCATAACCTGAAAAAGACCTTAACAGGAGTATGGTCAATAGCTGTGTTACTCCATGCATGTAAGCAGAGCCCATAGGTATGTTTACATGCACACCAATTGAATTTTAATGTGATTAAGTCAGCCTTAGTCTGATTATATTAAGGTTATCTGATTCTAAGTAAGGTTACAATCGGTTTAAGCACAACACAGTTAATACAGATAGATTTCTGCTCCATCTTTTGATTTTTTTGGCCTTATAAACCAGATTTTATTCAGTTTTTTTATTCAACAAAAAAAAACAGAGGAAGTTGACCTGGATGGAGTGTTTGTTTAGACAAAATGACACCATGACTGCACCCAGGTGTCACATGTACTTTATGGCATCTTCTGCTTTCAGCTGACACTAAGAATAATGCCACTGACATCAAGGTTTGTATATGCAGGAAACACAGCAAATACCAAAACAATGACAAAATCTTCCAACATGTTTGGTCTGATAAAGTCAGAGCCACAGACTCAGCTTTACCCTGCCAGCTCTTGCTTGCACCCTAAGTCAACTCAGGTACTTAATGAAAGAAATGTAGGTGAAAGCTGATAACTCTGAACAACTTATTCAGTGATGGTATTTTTTTATTTGCCAAAGCCTTTGGGACACTGATAAGCTGGGAACCGCAAGCACAATCAAAATGGTTTTGAATTACAGTGCCAGCCGATGCTTTTCAGGCTCCAGATTCCACATATTTGGAGATTATTGCCAAAAGCCTTTTTTTTCTCATTGATCTTGGTGAGCACTTTCTTTATAATAATTTCAACAGAGAAATTATCAAGAACAAATCCAGGATAGTTAGCAGATACTTTCTGAGTTATTAACTTGTCACCAACCATAAGCCATCTGCTGACTTTCAAAGCTAAGAATTCAAAGTGGCTTCTGTCACATTTTGTCCTCATGTGGCATAAGAAAGTCTGAATTATCGGCATAAAGCAAAAGATCAGAGGAACAAGCTGCTTTAAAGTCATTATCATGACAAAAGGAGAAGTGGACCAGGAATGCTGCCTTTGGGGACCGCACAGCCCACAGGTTTAAGTTTGAATAGCACCCATTTACATTTACCATCTGCTCACAATTAATGGCAGTGATTAAAACTCAAGCCTTTCAGTCTCATAAACAGGATTATGTGATCAACTGTATTGAATGCTTTTGAAGGTCTTTTCAAACCTTTCCACAGAATTTCCTGCATCTATCTCTTTTCTAATTAGATAATATAATATCTAATTAGAAGATATTTTCCTCTGTATTGTTTCCAAGTTGTTTGAGTTTATTTCTTTGATCTATGAAAACTGCATTTTTCCTTCAATAACATCAGAACAAATGGAGGCAACAGAAGGTCGTGTTGCTTTGACATTTAAATGCCAAGCAAGACAGTTTGACGTTCACAATTTGCTTTTAGAAATGCGTTAAGTGACTAAAAATATTTGCAATTATCCAAGATCATACCTTAGTATAGTTTCATGATATGTTTCTATGACAATTTTATCAAATCTGTTTGTGATAAAAGAGAGCATTGATTATTGAAAGGAATAAAATGTAGGAATACTTTTCAGGGTTAGAGGCATTTGTGTTTTTTTCTCATTTTGAAATGTTTCATTTATCCCCCCACTGATATTTCCACATAAAACCTCAACATGTCCTTCATCTCTGTATGATATGATTTTTTTGGAGCAAGCACACAGATGTCAAAGAAATGCTGATGAAATTTCCTGAAGAAGTGCCTCGGTAATCGACCGTGTAAGTGACTCCATAAGTGACACATAAGGGATGCAATGTGTCATCTTTGCACCTCAAGTCAAGGGTAAACAAATACATGTTGATGTATTTTGATGAAGAAGTGACCCTGTAAGAAGTGACTTTCAAACACCTTTAGGTTTGAAAAGTGTCAGTGTACAACAACTTCACTTGGCTTGAGGGGACTGAATGACCAGCTGCAAGAAGAGGAGTAAACTGGAGTGGGCACCCAGTTTTCTACTAGCAGTGCTAATTTGGTGCTTAACACACTTTGTACCACTAGATGTCAGCATCAGCCAACACCTTTCCTTAGGATAGGCCGACCTACTCAGTCAGAGAAGGGCCTAGGTTCCCCTTAGGACCCCTTAAAAACGTGTGATGCCTCATCACAGGCCTGCAGAGGGGAACAGTTCAATCAAACAATAATTTTCCCTTTTCAGGTTCTTCTATGTGATTATCAGAGGAAGCCTAGAGGCTGAAAACTGTCACAACTATACTACTGTATTTCCGTATATAACTCAGAAATAGACATGATAATGAGTTTGTATAGTAGAAATTTTTTTTTTTTGGTGTCACATAAATCATCCACCAAAATGATTGATTTTAGAAGCTAAGTAATTATTTTTAGTCATTGGATGTCTTAGAGACCTGATATTCATATTGATGAATGATTTTCCTATAATACGGTACTGGAGACACAGAGGGTAAAAAATACATTAAAAAGTATCTTGTAGAAATACTCCTTTGAAAAACAGCAATAACATAAATGATAGAAAACATTTTAAATACTCCTTTGAAACAGTGATAGCTGAACAAGAAAGGGAGAGTCATGTAAAAACTACAAGTACACAAAAAGCTACTTAATTACAGTAAATAAAGTAAATATAATTTGTTGCTTCCACCCTTGCAGAAAAAAATGTGGTTTGTTTTGGTTTGGGTCGACTCCAAGGACGTTGTTACGTACATGATGGAGGACAGTGATCCTAGAGAAACTAAGTGTGGCCTATTTGGAAAGACCAGCAAGCAGATGAAGAACAGAGCCTGTCAACATCTTTTATTGCTGCATGTAAGAACATCTTTGTGCAGCAGCTACATAACCAGCAAGGCCTGAGGCAGGAACGTGCACCATGGGGCTCAAATCACTACAACTTTGTCCTACCACTCCCAAAATGCCATAACAGAGTACCAAGCACCAGGTGTTTTTAATCATTGAGAACATTAAAAACATTACAATGAACTTAGAATTAACTTTATGTAGTTACTAAGGGCGTTGAAAAATAAAATACAATTTACAAAACAGCATCTCTAAAATGTGTTTTGAGAAGTGATGTAAAAGATGACATAAAGTTTGCCAGCCTTTCAATTTCACTGCACAAGGAGAATATTCTGAAGTCAAGAGTTACAGTCCATTTAAGGGTCAAACAATTCAAAGGTCAAGAACTACCGCCACACCGATAGCAATGCATGCATCTATCCCTCTTTGCTGACAGACAAAGTACCTTCTTATGTGGGATGGGAGCTCAGCTGTGAGGCTTGCTGAGGCTGAATTAGAGAGTTGTCTGACCTGACTGCGACCATAGGGTGGTCGGTCCTGTGTTGGTGTGTTCTTATTTCTTTCACTTCAGTGGGGATGACTTGCTTTGCAGGGTATTTACCTTCTGCAGGAGTGTCATCTGGATTGTTATCTTGTTTTGTCTCTCTGTCTCATTTGCACAGGCTGTAATCAAACTCTCCGATAAGAGTTCATCTGAAGTATTTGTATCTGTTTTCGATGTTGTCATTCTGGACATCAGCCAGGACTGTGTGCAGGAATATGCCCTGGTAGCACTTAAGCCCTGATTCTGCTTCATGTGAGGCAGAAACTTACTATCCCAAGTCTAAGCCATGCATGAAGACATTTTGGCGGTCTCTTTGCTGTGTTGGGCTTTTGATGTAAATTGCTTAGGAAGCTATGTGGCACTCTCATTTCTAGGAAATGCGAGTGCAGGAGTCATTTCTGTGTGAGAAATGTTAGGTTGGGCTGGGGTTTTTAGTAGCTATGCAGTTGTGTTCCTGGAGATAGAACTGTAATATCAGCATCTACAATCTCTATTTCTGGACAGCCTCCAATCTCAAACTGGTGAGGCAAAGGTGAGTTTGTCTGTGTCTGTTGCATGTCAGTTTGCTTTTGTGTAATGGCATTTTGAAATTCTTCCAATTCTTCTTGCACTTAATCTCTTCGCTTCGTGTGATGCAGGTCTACTGGTGCATTCTCACAACCCGATGATCTTCTCTTTAAACTCCAGCGGCTCTGAGATTCTTTTATCCCCTAACACTGCCACACCTTCTCTCTCAAGGTGTTTGATGCCATGAGAAACAAGGGACATATAGGATTCACTTGACACATTTGCTCTGCTTGGATCTGATATGTTCAAACGAATCACTGACCTTCACTAGGTAATCTTTGTACAGGCTGTGGGCACTTAAACTGTATTTAGGCTGACCTTGGCAAGTCTCACCTAGCAGACTGCTATATAGGCCCCTTAGTACCAATTGAGCATCATTTGCAATAGTGTAACTAAATATTGTTGCGTATCAGGTGCATCCCTTCATGGCCACAACCTACCTGTTTTCAAATGGATACTTTCAGCAGGACAATGCACCATGTCACGAAGCATGCATCATCTCTAGTTGTCTCGAGGACCATTACAGTGACTTTAGTTTACTCCAATGGCCTTCACAGTCCCCAGATCTCAATCCAATAAAGGATTAAACATCAAAGGGTGCACAAACCTTTGAGCATGTTTGGCAATGGATGGACATTCCAGATGTGTTATTCCACAGAGAGATGGAATACACTTAATTTCACCACAGTTTTTGAGTGGCGATATCTCATAGAAAAATTAAGCTTAAAAACTGGGATTTTTTTAAGCTTTATAGCAACAACTCTGTTAATTGCCTTTTTAATAATGATATTATACAACATTCAGGAATGGAATATGCAGAGAATATTTGTGTTTGAGTCCCTGCCCCTCAAAATATCTCAGCCCTGCACAGTCCTGGTTGGAGCAAGGCAGAGAAAGAGAGACTGTGGCCTTCCACAGTGATGACATCACCATTCAGCCATGAGCAGAATCGACATCCGCCCTAAAATCTGGAGTCACAAAGAGACACAAGAGACAAAGAAAGAAAGTATAGATAGAGATTTGGTGAACAATTCAATGGCGAGGAATACAGAATTCAAGAATACAAGATACAAAAAGAAATACAAAGCAATTCAATGATTTAACTTAACATCCTGTGAGGACATTTCTTCAGCAAGTTCAGCATATCCAACGTGTTATGGAAATGGGTCATTGGGATGAAGTCCTGCCATACAGTCCGTTACTGTCCAACAAGACATTTCAACCAGACTTGAAATAATTAATGCATTACTCAACTCCACTGCAGTTATGTGTGCAGAAAGCAAAATTGATTTTAATACTATGTTGTATTAATTACATAATAATTATTATATTATATAATTATTCCTGCATATGATCAAAGTTTATTTAATTTGTTTACACTATACAAAAAAAAATGATACACAATCATTGTGGTCAGTCTAAATACAAATAGAAAGCACTAGGCCAAATGCAATCACGATGCGCACGATTAGAGGTAATCCAGTTTTAGTCTGCATGTCAATATAGTCAGTTGTGTAATATGGTGATTGTAAAGACAACTGCTGTAGTATGGCCTTTCCCAGTCAAACTTATGTAGAGGCATAGGGAGAGCGTGTCACAAATCGCTTGCTTCCCAGCAACCTTTATCCTGTTAGAGCAATATGATTTTTTGATTTTTTTGGAGGGCAGTATCTGCATGAGCGTTTTACAGGGGTTACAAGCCAAAGAGGATTATAGCTATTGCTGATTTTAGTAGATTTAGCAGTGCTGTGGAAAAATGGCCACTGGCTAACCTTCCCATAATCTTTGATCTTCCTCTACATTACCTCAGTGTGCACTTTAATGAATGTTTGAACACTGATTAGATCATTCTCTATAAATGTCTTTCTGATATGCCCAGCTATATCCTAATGTGTCCAAGATATATCTCACAGGCCAAATTTCCATCACATCTGTGATCTGGTTCTATGTGATCATGTGTAGGACCCATTCAATATTTTGTTGAGTTGCATATTCAGCACCTTTTTTAGCATATTGTGGACAAACAGGGTTTCAAAGGTTCTGTTTTATGATTGGACGCCAAAACCATAATATAAAGTCATGGCAACGTCACCTTCACAAACCAGTTTCCTTGTTTTGGGTAATCTTGAAAGTCATAGTCCACAGCATTAAGATTGAAGATGATTCTTATAGTGATCCAGGACTGTCGGCTGAAGTTAAATAGATAGTTCCTTATGATGTTGGGGTAATGACCTCCTGAAATTGATTCATAGCATCAACCATGTGGTTGGTTATGGGTACCTAATTAAAGAAAGACACATTTCCCTTAGCCCAAAGTGAAGGACAATCACATATCCTCATTGAAACCTGCTATTATATGCTGCTGGACTTGAAGCTGTGAACCCTGGCAATCAAACACATGTGGCCACTCATTAAATTACAATAATTGCATCCAGTCTGAAAAAGATCCATCTCAATTAGCCAAGTGTGGCTATTTAAATGTTGGAGTTTGTTGCAATCACAATTAACAATGTTACAAATGGACAGGTTTTAAAGTGTGCTCTGAGAAAGCCCTTGAGGACGGTGACATAAGATTTAATCTTGTAATTTTATAGCCAACAGTCTAGATTAGTTTAGTCTAGTCTAGATATTTAAAAAATAACACTATGTCATAGTTGTTGTCATGTTGCTTGCCCACACCACAGTGATAAATTAATTAATTTTACTAAGATGGCAAAGTAATGTTTTTATTATTTTTATTATTTATTTTATTTATTTATAATACTTTTGGGAAATCCTTCCCAAAGTTGCAAATGTGCTATTAGTAAAAAAAAAAAAAGTATGGGTAAGAATCACAGGAGAAGCATACAGGAGGGAGACTGATATATTCTGACTGAAAAGATTGATATATTCACACAGGAGAACATTCTGTCCCAGTCAGGTACAATGTGGGCATTAAGGACATTGGTCATGGGCAGACAGTGGTGAAGATGGGCTCATTCCTGTGGGCTGGCACCCAAGCACACAGGCAGGATACTCACAGCCACCTCAGCCACCATTCATGTAGCAGCACAATCCAAAGATTACCGCACTGGTTCAGCTGTCTTGCCAACTACCACACAAATTGCTTACGGCATATGGAAAGCATGTGCACACACCGAGCTAAAATAAGCAGTGGCGTGGCAATGTTTCAAAAGGCACTCAACAACTCCATTGTATGTATGAATGGAAGTTTTAAAGGCTGCAGTATACAGATGTATACATATCTATTTAGTACTAACAGAAATTCCTGCACTTGTGTTGTAGTTTCAATGCCAGATATATGATTGTCATTCACACCTGACATGTACAACAAACACTTACTTTCTCAAATTTCCATAAAAGAGAGCCAACCATTTCCCTTGGAGACTCTGACCTTCAGGCACATTGCCTACTAAATCACCTCCTCAGATGGGAAAGAAATATCCAGTCAGCAAATCATTTAGAAACATTATAAGAAAAAAATATGAGAAAATGTTTTGTGGGTGTGAGCTGTTCAGAAAGCCTTTTGTCATTTTAATTGCATTTGCATAGCATTTTAACACAAATTGCATTTGGTTGTTAATTACGGCAGTCATCTCAATTAGCAATAGCAGCTGCAAATAGACTCTTTCATGTAGAAGTTACCTATCCAGAGGTGTTAACAGTGTAGGTTCAGCGAGGTGGACCATTTCCCCTTCACGCAGACTCCCACCATCTGTGACCTTTTCCTGAGGCTAAGTGCTCTTGTGTAATCACATCTTGCAGACCCCTGCACCATGGCAATAAAAACATGAGCTTCATTAAGAGGCAGTCATGGGTTCTTTCAGGACTTTCAACACTAACTTGACTCTTGCTTTCCTCCCACTAATGCTTGCTTGACAATATTCCCTTTGATTGTATCCATGTTTCCCATCCATTAATCTTGTATTTCAGCAAATATTTGAAGATTGACTCCCCAATGTAAAGGAAGCAATTAACAATTATCATTGTCAAAGTGTTCCTTCTCACTTGATTGAGTTCAGTAATCAGCAACATCGACAGATGTGCATGCCTGGTATTTCCACCAAGAAATGTCATTCATTATCAGTCAGCAAGCCCATTGTACTCTGTGAAATCCCAGATTCCATCCCATTTCCAGAGTAACCTCAGTACACCCTCACTACCATCACCGGATAGCCTTAAGCAATTTTTGTGAGATATTGTTTCTTTGGCGTTTGAGTTGTCTGAGAAGCAAAATTAGAATTCAGGAGAAGGCGGAAGAAGACTGCACTTACCAACTACATAGTCCTACTGGGAGATTTTAACACTCATGTTTGGCAATGACTGGGATGTCTGGAGGTGCATGACTGGGAGAAAAGGCATTACTGATCTGAACCCAAGCAGTGCATTGTTGTTGGATTTCTATGCTAGCCATGGATTGTCCATAACACGCACCATGTTTGAACACAAGGAGATTCATAAGTCTACACGGCACCAGAGCAGCTTGGGCCAATGGTCGCTGACCCACTTTGTAGTTGTTTCATCACAACTGAGGTCATATGACAGTGAATACAGGGACTTAGCTGTCAACTGCTCACCATCTGGCGGTGAGCAGATTTTTGCCTCTGCCCCTATCAGTCTGTGCACATCACTGGTAGGAGAGAGGTGGCACTTTTTGTGCATAATCTGGACACGGCCCTAGATACGGTCTATGAGTCATTCCTGTTTGTGTCCAGGCAACTCTATGGTTCATATCACTTCACTCAACACAGTGTCAGACTGATTCACTGTGGTTAAATGAATCATCTCTCAGCTAAACCAATTTGTATTCTATTTTATTCTGTTCTAATGCAAGTGACTGTTGTTGATTCTCTGACTCATATCTTAGTTTTCATGTGATTCATTTTTTTGAAAACATGTTTTTCTTTAATGTTTTTGTCCTACTGGATGAATGCCATTACTACTCCACTTGATTGAAACGTGTCTGGGTAGCTCAAAGTGCTCAAATGAACTGGTCTTATTAATTCATTACTGGACAGCTTGAAAGAATCAAGTCACTTAAATGAATCAGTCTTCCCACCACTGGCAGGAGCCATTACATGACTGGGAGGCAGAGGTGGGAAACTCCAGGTTCAGAAAGTAATATTCCTGCCAGGATTTTTCTCCACCTGTGCTCCTAACCAGGTGATTACAATTATTAGTCCCTTGCCGTGCTGTGGAGTGGAACTAACTAGAAAACCAAAATAAAACGCAAGTCTTTTTACTTCTGAACCTGGATTTTCCCACCTCTGCTGGGAGGAATCGTTAGTGCTGCAAAGATCAGCCAGACTGATGGCCTCTCCAAATACCCCACCACATCTCCAACTCAAGAACAACTTGCAGCCCCACACTCCAGGTGGGGCTGCCAACCTTATGTGGGAGCAAGTGGCCGTCACTATGCCTATACTGACATATTTTGAAATTGACTTTATCCTCTGAGATGTAGTTCTAGAGAGCCTTGTAAGCATCCATAGTCCCCTGCCTGAGCTTTACAAATTTTAGCCTGGATGAAATGGATGAACTTTCCTAGTTGTTCTAAGATGGCAAAACTAAGGGTCAGGGAGAACATACAAAATATCATGTGTCATCTGTTAGTGTGTAAAAATTGTAAAAATGGATTATACAACATGATTCAGCTGAAGTATTCATGCTTGAGCTGAAGGAGAACCTCAAAGATTCAAGAGGGAAAGACCAAAATATACCTATGTTCAGGCTAACCAGCATGTTAACCCAGACTCTATGGCCAAAGCATCATTACCAAAGTGTAAGTATAGGTTCCAGCCTTGTTGCCCAGACTTTAATAGCCAAGTCCATTTCTTTAGCACCTGTCCAGAAATTCGGAGCACATAAATAAATGAAAGAAAGAATCCATAGTAATTAACAACAGATGTTACAGATGTGCTCATTACCACTCACATGACATCAGTATCTTAAAATAAACCTCCAAAACTCACAAGCAACTTTGTGTTACTGTGTTACATTGCCAGTCCACAGATCACCACTAAGGTGTTGATGGTCCAGTCACCAATGAACAAGGCCAAGAGGGTTGTCCAGGTTACTCTTCAGAATGGTGTTATGAATGGCATCTTTTCCCATTTTGCAATAGTACTGGTGCAAGCAATGCCCGAGGTGGCCAAGATAATATATTTCCCTGATCTTATTCACAATTTTGCAAACCACCTTGATAAAATACTTGAGCTGCCAGATTCATCCATAGACTATACTATATCAAAAAACAAATTAAAAATAATGTACTCAGTTGCTACTTATTCAAGAATACATTATTTAGAACTGATCCAAAGCAAAAATTTTAAATCTTTGAGAAATGCTCATATGAAATGTAAGTATATCTGAAAATCTCTTTCACAACATTTGGTATGATCAAATTGTTCTCACATCATATATTTCATTGGCAAACTGCAGCCATAATGGGTAGCAGTTTCCAAACCACTTCATCGACGATAAAACAACTCAAAAAGTTTAGTATGGGCCAAACAATACATAAATATTACTGTTGAAGACTGGAAGAAAAGTCTTACGTGAGGAGACGGCTCATGTTAATGCAACAGTGCATAAAATCTACAGTCAAACATAGTGGTGTAAATATTCAGGTGTGGGGATGTTTCCCCTATTCCGGAGTTGGTGACTTGCACAGGATCAACTATACGTTGACCAAAGAGAAGTACCACTCTATTCTGCAGAGGCATGCCGTCCCTTCTGTGTGGAGGATCAGCAAGCCAATGACCCTAAACATGCATCAAAGCTATGCCAGGCTTTATATGAGGTCCAAGGAGGAGCAAGGAGTGCTGACTTGCATGGCTTTGCCTCCACAGTCACCAGACCTCAACCCCACTGAACATCTTTGGGGAACATTTGAAAAGGGAAATAGTGAAACATAGTATAACATCACTCTCTGGGATGCTCTAAAAGAGTGCTGTGAGTGTATTACATAAGTAACTGATCGGCACTGACTTCAGGCCTGTAGAGATTGATACAACAGGTTTGAGCACATGACAGTTAAACTAATCAAAGAGCGCCACCAGCTGGCTGGGAAAGCTTACAAGCAACATCAATTTGGCCATGTGCACTTAAATATTGACTTCACAAGAGATTCCCTTAGCGAGTTTGGCAAAAGTAGACACTCACTAGCACTACAGCCAAGCATATGACCACAATCAACAAACTGTCTGTTGAGACTTACGAGTCAACTGCTTTGATCAGAACTGCATCACACTGACGTGTGCAGAATTAGTTGGCTGAAAGTGTATGTTTATTTTTCCAAATGTCTTCTACTGTGAATGAAGTACTGTATTATTTCTGCCTTCCTAGTTGAAATACCACAAAGTCCCCAAAGTCATTATCTAGTGATTGAGACAACTACAGAATGACGCCACTCCTGCCTGCACATGCAAAGCATTATCATTTTATGATTACGGTTCTCCTGAAGTTATGCTGTGGCTTTGAGACGGAAAGAGGATCAGATCTCAGGTCTCATCAGCGAGGCTATCGTTTGAGATGAAAAAGTATTTCTCTATCATTGTGAAACTCATTAAGGGAGTCTTGCAAGAACAGAGTTCATGGTGCATTTTCCACTCCCTTTCAGGATTATGACATTATGTCCTCTCTATTTCGTGTTCTGCCAGTATAATTGCTTCAAAGTAACTTTGCTTTCTTTGCTAACTTTCTTTGACAATCAAAACTGCCTCCTTGTGTTCCTGTATTACTAATGAGTCGTATTTCCCACAGGAATCCCACAGTATATATTCTGACACCCGTTGCCAATAACAAGATTCCTAAAATAAACTGAGAATATTATACTACAAATGCAATTACAACAGCAATTCAGCTACCAGGGATTTATCTCAAAGCTGAGCTCTGTCAACTTAACTTCAGAAGTCCTTGCCTACCAAGTGTCTCGGTAAAAGATCCTTCAGTCACTGTTTTATCTTTTATAGCAGTAATTGTACAGTTAAATAGCTGAGGTCACCACTGGACAGAGTGAGGAGAGTGAAGTAGGACTGTTTCGACTGCTGCCAAGCTTCTAAAAATCTCTAATAAAGAGAGGTTTGTGGGGCTTTTGCTCACAGATGCCTTCTATCTCTACCACAGCTCTGTTTATTAAGTACATTTGGCTTTGTAAAACACACTTGTCTTATTAGATTTATAATGCAGCATGCTGAGCACTGCCGGAGCAATTAACAAGCTTCCAATTTCCATTCAGTTCCCCAATTAATGTTGCTGTGATAAAGTTACTCTATTATATATTATATAGAGTATATCATGAACAAACAGTCCTGTTTCACCCACAGATGAAAGCGCTGCTTTGATCAAGTGTGTAAATGCAAATGTAATTAATTATTTTGTGATAGCTATAATTGTAAGTCATTTAACTGGATGAATGCGTAATTTATGTGTTATATTTAGTTATTGGCTTTTAATTGGTATTGCCTTTGGATTCACATTTGAATAAGTGGTGGAGTCACATAATACACCATCGAACGAACGAATCAGATGGTCCCAAAAAGGCTTGAGAAGGGAGATGAAGAATACACGGTTATGAAACACAGCTTTGAGCTATGAGCTGCAAAATCATTGCTTGACAAATCCATGTTACAACAATGGCTGCCTCATTTTTTTTAAATACATGTATGTCCAGTATTATATTTTAAAGCAGATGAGGTGTCTACTGTTTTAGTGGGAGCATGATGCTGATTCATGCTGTACTGAAAGGTTTGCATTCGTATAATATCATAGTATCATGGTGAATATGTCCAAATAGAGGCTTACAGTAAAAGGCAGGCTTACATTAAGCTATGTGCCTGTTTAAAGAGTTAAACGTGTTCATTTCTGTGTCCAGACTGATGTCATATCCCAGAAAGGCCGTGTAAATAACATGACTTTTTCACTGCACTTTAGTGTGGAGTGGAATCATTTTTTGGCATCTCTGGATCCGCCATTAAAATTATGGCACTTGGAAAGAAAGTCACTCAGTCTTTTATTTCCTCTGAAAACGTCGGACTCTGAAAACAGCAGCGTTTTATTGGTTTCCACAGAAATAATGGTGAAACATCCACTGTCCTGTAAAAGCCAGTTGAGTAATACCCCCATTTCAGTTCTTTTCTGGCATAGGGACAAGTTCATATGAGGTTCACTGTGGTGAGTTATTCCCTACTTCTCAAAGATCAATCAAGCTACACATGTGCACGGACAAAGTGCCAATACAAGTCAGTTTTTTACTGGATATTTCTCAGTACTGCCTTTATTCTACATGGTCAGTCTGAGGATATGACTGAAAGTGTCAATAGCGACAACTGGGACTATGGCCAATGGCCTTGCTAAGGGAGAAGACCATTATAGGAAACTGAGAATAAAAGAACTAAGAAGCTCTTAGACTAATAGCACATATTTTTGGTTTGTTTTAAAATACCTTAAAAATATTTATGAATAGAAATATAAAAGGCTATTCCAACACCACCTTCATCTTCTGATTCATACAATCTGATTCACTTGGAGGATAGTTTTGGACAGCCATGCAAAGTGTTTTTGTAATGACTGCATCTTATCTCTCGTGGCACTGTAACAGGAGGACTATGCAACATCTGCAGCATGGTTGTTAGCAAAAACAAATTGGTAAATACATCATAAGATGGGGAAAGACTGTCAAAAATCTTTGGATCGTGTTTTGTGTTCCAAGTCCAGAGCAAAGAAGAGGGAGGTCACCAGGAACTTGTTCAGTCTTTATGAGACTGTCCTATGTGAGTGGGTGGATTTCCTCTTCAAAATGAGTCCATGTAAATGTAAGTGTGCCGCAGCAGAGTTCAAATGAAAACACAGTGACACTCCCTAAACCCAGAACATGACTTCATTTTCCATGTTTTTTTTTTTGGTCTGCCTTTTGCCTCATTAGTGAGTACCACACATTTCTATTAAAAGAGGAGATTGCCTACATGCCCATGCATCTTCATGGGTTGAAGAACTAGTAGGTAGAATTTACACTTCTACCTACTGGAGAGGCACATGTGCTTTGTAACATTATATCAAATGATTTTCTTTAAATTCCTTTGTAAAAAGGACATAAAGTAACAGGTGGTGACGATTTACATGTTGAAGGAGGCTCACTTAACATGTTTTATGGAGCCTGAATTCAAGTTGTAGCCTTTATCTTCCACCAACTATATTGGCATTAGATCATAGACCCCTTCACCTTTAAAACTATGGAAGATTCCTCAACTAGTTACCCCCCATATTTAATATTTTGATTAATGTTTTTCCCTCATATTAGTGGTTCAATTTAGCAACATCTTACTATATTTCACATTAACAAATAATTCACTCTCACTCGTACCTGCATGCATTTTCCGTGCAATTTTAGTAAGGGAAATTTGAGGGGAAATATTTGCATTTAGGCTCCTATTATGCATGGATGCATAGCATGTCCATGTGATTTGCTGCAGGGTTTAATCCAGAGTGTGCACCTCCACAAAATTCAAATGAAACCTAACACCCTGGATCAATACAATCTATAACAATTTCTAACCATGTCTAACCATCTACACTAACAACCCGCAGTTGATCTGGTATGCAACTATACTGGTAGCCCAGTCGAGGATGCCTGCTGTCTTTCAAGTGACGGAGGGGCTGTAATTTGAGAGCAGGACAGAGGTATTATTAGCCCAAACCGAGCGCGGCACTTGAGAAATCCAGATGTTGAATGTTGAAGGCACGAAGTGAAGTCGGCTGCACAACTCCTCGTCGAAACTAAACTACATGTATTCCTCACCAGCAGTAATGGGGACGGAAAGGCTCGACTGAGGGAAGAAGAGTTGTGCTATTTAAACAGTTGACGTCACTGTTATCTGGACGAGGGGGATCCCGAGGAGGCTCTAATACAACAAAACCTCAGCAAATTACGCAATTTGGACGTTCAAACCCGGTTGAAATTGTTGTTTTTCTATATTGGGTTGGGATTAATTAGTGTCAGGGTGTCGTTATCTTCTTAATTTTGACAACTCTTGGTATTTCCAGTCCTTTGTGTGTATTTTGGACAAGTGGGCATCATGGCTTTTCTTCACTTGTTTCTCTGTGCTGGGATGTTATCAGTGCCGCTCTGTGGAGCTTTTTTCCGCGGACCTCTGCACCCAGAAATGTCGAATGGCACTTTTCATCATTATTTTGTGCCAGACGGCGACTACGAGGACAACGACGACCCGGAGAAATGTCAAATGCTTTTCAAAATGACTGACGACCGAAAGTGCGGTCTCGATGAGGACCAGGATTCCGTCATACGGGATGATTTCACGATAATAAAGAGGCAAATCGAGGACTCGGCCAGGGTGCTGGAGGGAATCGGAAAAAGCATCTCTTATGATTTGGACGGAGAGGACAGCTATGGTAAATATCTGAGAAGGGAGACGACTCAGATAACCGAGGCTTTTACAAACTCCGAGAAGTCTCTGTTAGAGCTGGAAGTCAAATTCAAACAAAGTCAGGAAGGTGAACTGAAGGAGGAGCACCGGATAAACGACGACTTTCTCAATATGATTGTCCACACCAGGGACGTGTTGAAGGAGACACTGGACATCTCGCTGGGTTTGAAGGACAAGCACGAGCTCCTCTCTCTCATTATCCGCAGCCACGGCACGCGGCTGAGCCGACTGAAGAACGAATACATGAAGTTCTGAAAGTGAGAGAAAATAGTCCGCGTCGGAAAATATTATTTTTAATATCTGACAATGAGGCAGAAGCATGGCTGGAAATTTGAGTATTCGTATCAGGGATATAAAAGTCTTTTGCCTAAATCTGATCCTGTTAATTTGTTGATGGGTTATTCCCTTATTTCAACCAAGACACGGTTTAATCAAGCAGTAAAGCCACCAGACGCCGTGCTTTACTGATATTAGAACAGCTTGTTTTTTATTAAACAAACCATTGTATTACACACACAGTAATGGTAGCACACCATTTTATTTAAAATACAACAATGAAACGGTTGGATTTTTATTTTTAACCAATAATAAAGATATATATTAGTAGAAAAACGTTATCCTTCCGCCAAGCAATATAGTTATGGAGCAGCAGCTAAACACCGTGGTTGCTAAGCGACACCAAAGTATGAGTGGTGATTTTCGGTTAGCACATGAATATCTGAATTAACTGTTAGGCGGTCACAGCTGTGTGGTTATCGGGTATTTTACAACGGCTTCGAACGTGAGTCGGCCAATCAGAGTTGAGGACAGCAACTTTAATTTAAGATGATCATGACTGACGACAGTATGGTGGTGGAACTAGTGTACTAGCTAAGGTGTACTGACAGTTTACAACCTTGGTCATGGGTTCTCTCTGACACTTCTCTCAAGATGAATGTTTCTAAAATATCAAAGAATGTTTACATATGAATTTATACGAATTGCTAAAGGTTGTGACATGGTTTAAATGAGAGGCCTACTGCGCTGTTTTGCATAGGCAATATAATCTTGGAAAATGTACAGTGTATTATTGGAGTAAATAAATACTGTGAGTCTTTATTACAGAACACCTTCATTTGTATTCATTGTTTATATCATGTTTTGATAGAGCAGCATATCTATTCTTGTTTATCTTTTAAGATATATGGAAATAAGTATTACTTTGTCAGAATAAGACTGCAGGCAGCACTAGTGGACTTCAAAGTCAAACAATCTTGTGTGACAACATTTTTAACAGGTTGTGTATGTCTTGTCAAATAAAGAGTTTGTGTTTGAAGTTCATTGTTCTTGTGCAAGAGCATCTTCTTTATGGCAGGGGCTCACAAACCTTTTCATGTTTCATGTCATTTATAGGATTTTGTCCCAAGGATCCCCATCTGAGAAAATGTTATGACTTAGTATAGAATTAGTATAGAATACTGCCTGTATTGTGCAGTGAAACCTAAAATCAAAACAGTCATTCTTCTGCAAGGCATTCTGCATTCTGCCATTGTGTTGATCTCTAGCTAATGAGGTAATACTGAAATTATTGGTCATGTTGCTGGGGTACCCCACTTTGGCATGTCAATCTACAATCCCTGGCATGTTACAGGGCCCCTGCAGTTCTGAGGGCTCCCTGAATCATTCATGGTATCCCCCCCTTACGGCACCCCTGAGTAATAGCACCCACAGTGTAGCAGTAGCACGATAACCAGGCACTCAGAAATTTCAAAGTGCCTCTCCATGTTTGTCTTACAAGGTTCTGAGTGAACCACTGTGTTTGTGCACAAATACACGCAGTGTCCTCTAATTATGACTGCTTTCAAAGGGGAAGCTGCTTGTCAGTATTTACGAGGATGTAAAGATGTTCTGGTAGTTGTGTTTTATGTGGTGTGGTGCCCCTCACAAATAACTTGTTTTTGCCTGTGCTCTGCTTCAAAATGGTAAAAACATTTTATGTGATACTATAGGCTTCTAAGCTAGTCAAAAAGGGTTGAGTATAAGGTTCGAGGAAGTGACTGCAATTCTAGTCTTAAATGACTAGGACTATCCCGCCAAAAAGTGCTTATACGCACACTATCTAGAGGTTGTTAGGGTGAGAATATGACATGAATTGATGTTGTACAGTACAGAAAGGCAGCTTGACTTGCTGTGATCCAGTCAATGTAGCCCCATTGAATATAGTCCTGATGAAGCAATAGCCAGAACCAACACATAGAAACGTTTTTATTCTGGTGTTTCCACGAGACCAAACCAAGAAGCCCCAGTATAATCATTTTAGTGAATAGACTAGTCACAACATCCTGTAGAGAGAACACCATGTGGAGCTACAGAAATACATTAAATGCTAGTATTAACGTGACAGCTCAATTCTCTTTCAGCTGTCACACTTGGTGGAAGTGCACTGTTCTTATATTTTGCATTTTTATGTGGTGGGGATTCCAGTGTTGCATATGTTAGCAATTCTGCCACTCAGCCTAACTTTTTGCTTTGTCTATTAGATAGTATATTCCAGTGCCTTCAAGATGCAATAATACACCCCATTTCCAGGCTGATGTTGAACCCCCAACAGTGTGCATTTGCACCGATTGGGGTCAATTCTGATTTCCAGCTTACTGGATCCACCAGGTGTAGTTAGTTTCCCAGATAGGACTATTCATAAAATAAGGATAAATATCTTATCAGACTCTTCTATTTCTTTGTTACATTAACACTAGTTGACAAAGTTAAACATATTACAAACAAATTGTGTTTACTGTCCATTGTATGTCTTGCATTGGCCCTTTGTACTGCACAATTATGCTCAAAATTGTGCACACCCTAACCTTTTTGCACATTTGATGTACTACAAAACAACTGTTCACAACCTATGACCCACATATGAAGCTTTAGTAACATATGCCACTATTACGCCTATAAATTAAAAAAGGGATTATAAAATGAGTGTACAAAATATCAGGGCCACCTTCCTGAAACCAGATAAACTGACACTATGTCTGCACCAACGTCAGTTCATACACTAGCAGTGGTTTTATCATCCTACACAGCCAACCGGACGACCTTTCACCCACTTTCCCTCGAGTCTGACAGGCGGCATTACTAACTCACTCATGGAATTGGACGCCGTCGCAAAAACAGTACAGGTAGTGACAAGTAACGTTATTTTATTTTTTCTGCTGCTTTAGCACACACACTACGCTTCCAAATACACGGACATTGCTACACTACTTGGAAAACTAGGTCGACCGACTCGCCCACTATATATTAGCTAAGAGTTATACTGAAATGAGCAAGTAACGTCATTAAATAGCTGGAGTGCGCGCTTGTTAATGTTAACTAGTAACGTTAAGTTAGCTAGCAAGCAGCAAAAACTGCACCGGTGTTTGTTTCATCCACAAACTTAAGTCAACTCGCGTTCACTGTGTTCGTTTTGGCAGCTTAGCTAACATCATAATATAGTCAGTAACACACAAGACATTGACTGGCAAGCAGCTAACTAGCATCCATTCACACACTGTTAACTGTAGAAAACAAAAGGTTGTATCCGTGGGGTGTTTGTTGTATGCAAAACAAATTTAAATGTAACCACTGTTGATGTTGCCACCCAAACGCTACAAAATGCGTTATATACAGTATGTTTTAAGATAACATAATCTAACTAGAGGGTGTACAGGCGAAGCGAGAGGCTTCTCCTCTGCGTACTTCCGTATTCGTTTACGTATTTTTAGGCAGGGAGGACGTCTTCTTTTTGACGAGACTCACTGAAAGTGTCTCTTAATGGGTCCAGTATTTTTTCTTTTCTTATTTGATTCAACCAATCAGCGTAATGTGTAAGCTACTGATTACGTTGTGACACCTAAACTGGTAAAGCCCTTTCCTTTAGCAGGCGTGTTTTGCGCATGCGTAATATGCTGATCAGCGCCAGTTTTATTGGCCAAGGAAGTTTACACAAACAAGCAATTAGACTTTGTGGTTTGTACCCTTAGACACATTAAAAATAAAACAACACACTAGATAGTAAATATAGTATATAAAAACTATAAAAGGAGAAATTAGGGAGTAGGCGTCTTTTTGAGTCTTTTTGAGGTCGTATAATGAGTATAATGAGTATAATGAGGTAGAAGTAATAATGATGTGATGTCCATAATGAATAGTCATTAATGTTCTTGGATGAATTTGGTGTGTGCATTTCCTAGCTGTCCTGCTAGCTGACTATTTATTAATATTCTAATTTTATAGAGCTATGCTATTCTGGTCTAGTGGACGAAGGTCTCCCAGGGCTAGAATAGTATGTGAACTATCTTGACAGTCTTGAAGTCTTTGATCTAACTGTTGAATGAGCTGTCTTTATGGCAACTATTCATTCAGAAAACCACATACAGCAAAGACTAATCATATCAAAGTCACAGCATTGTCACCTTTTTAGTTATTTATTCCACCCTTTACACTGGAAAGCAATTTCACTTATAAGGTGACCAAATGACTATTTACATCTGATGTCAGTGGAAAATGAACTTGTGGCAAAAGACACAGCTGTGTAATTATATGGTTTCTGATTGTTTAATTATATGGCAACACATTCTCATTCAGTACAGAGTTGTTTACGATTTCTGACCTGGGAACGTGCTTCACTTCACCGATCAAGAATGCGGATGAGTACATTAGCACGTTATGCCCTGCCAGCCGTGCTGCAGAGAAGCAGCTCTCTCATGGCCCGCCAGGCTCTGAGGGCTTGTGGTGGACCAAGAAGGGCTGCAGTTCCACCTTCTTGTCTGACTTCAGTGCCTTTGCATGGGCAGCAGACACTGGTGTCAGCCTCCCTCCCCATGGCTCGGCACAGAGTGAGGCGTACCCGGGTCCTTGATGAGAAGAGGCTGGTGGAGGTGGAGTGGGAGGATGGTGGCCAAAGCCTCTACCCATTCACCTGGTTGAGAGACAACTGCCAATGTCCACTATGTACCCTGCAGTCGGCACAGGCCCGCAGCCTGTTGTTCTCTGATCTCGACATCCACACAGGAGTTGACATTGTCCAGGTCACCGACAACAACAAGGTAGGCTGCCTCTGTCATCTTATCCAGGTTCACAGAGATATTTTTTCCCCAACAAGAGACCTGCTTTGAAATGCACAAGAGGATATCTTACAAACAGGTTAATTGAGAAGTAATGACTCTTAAGGCTACACTAAGCATGATTTTTATGTTAAAATCCACACGTGGGGCTGCAGTAGAGAATTTAGACCCTGTAGATCCACCCCATTTGCCCAAAAGAAATTCTGGTGTCTGGTAAGGTCACTGCTCCACCCACAGGAAGTGATAAATTGAAACCCTAGAGTGAAATACAAACTATTGATGTAAGCGAGCGCTCCCTCTAGAGAAAGCTGGACTCACCAACATTAGATGTTTTGCCTTTCTTGTCTATATAGTATCTTTTGATATAAAGCATCACAGACCGGCAGGGTTGGTAAACATGAGCGTACTGTGCGTGAAATTGACTTCTGGCAGGTTATGTGATGTGATGCTTTAAAAGAGCAGAAGTAAAAAATAGTATTTCCAAACGTCTGACCATACCCTCTTAGAACGGTAAACAGTTCAGGAAGCTTGATGCCTTCTGCTACGTCGCTCACCTACCACAAGCTTGGTTCTCTGGCCTTACGGTATATACAGACCAAGCGCGACCACTTTGCACTGCGTCGCTTTGCTTAATCAAAAGTCGTTTCACTGGGTGTGTCCTGGGGACAAACATCTGAGCAAATTCTCAGTTTGTTTTACAAGAATGGGAATGTTGGGAAATCTGTAGGAAATTAGTGGGTATTTCAGTCAATGTCGCAACCTTATTGCTCGAATTTCACATCCATAACAGCTAATTTGTAACTAACAAAATACACAAAGAGACAGCCATTTTTTTTCTCTTCCTTTTTTTTGTCCTGAAGGGGCAAAATGCTAGTGTGCAAATTGTGGTACATATGAAAAAGAGCGTGAGTCTGAAGCTGCAGTCTGACATCGTTTTTTAAGTCTCAGTTCAGTTCGTTGTTGGTCATCTAACTCTTCCTTCCACAGGTTTCTATTGTGTGGCCTGACCAGCACACCAGTGTGTTTGACCCAGACTGGCTAAGAAAACGCTGCTTCTCCTCTGTTGCCAGACAAGCATTGCAAGAAGAGCTTTTCATCAACGGTGAGACCAAATTTTATAATTATCGTTTACATTTGAATATTCCTGTCGTATTTGAAAATGTCATGTAATGAATTGGCATTGGGGACCTACTCTTGTTTTTATGTGTTGACAGTTAAGTGTTGGGATTTAAACGCGATGTAATTGATATGAGAATGTGCCCACCTCCTCCCAGAAGTGTATGACATGTATATGTACAGCTTGAAGTCAGTGGTGTTGTGGGACACGGGATAGTAATGAATAGAAAAAAGCAAGATGCACAATGCTTAAGATGTACAATTACTTAAATCTTCACGTTGATTGAGTCATTATAACCAAATTTGACCAAACGTGATAAGTCTGGAGCCCGAATACTACAGGGCTCCGGACTTGACAGCGCTGCGTTACGGAATTGCCATCTGCTATACATTTATGTTACATTTAACTATCTTAACACGGCTGTAATTGCTAAAGAGCTTATTTTCAAAGCAGACTGTGAATCTCAAGGCAGAATTTGTACTCCAGGTACAACGAACATTGTCATTAAATACATTTTTTTCAAAGATGTATCTGAGAAGAGCAATTTGTCTGTTAATGAAACAGTAATAGCTAGTGTTACCTGCCTGGCTAATTACAGCAAGCTAGTTAGCTAACGTAGCCTGAATGACACTTAGCATACTACTGTATGCCATCATGCCTTATTTGCGGCAACTTGCATGGATCCTAGATTTTGTTTCAGGTGTTTGTGCGTGTCAGTTACTCTTGTGGTGTGACGTTTCAGTTTTGCGCATTGTAAGAAGCACATATTATCAGGTTTCTGTCTACAGTAGTCCCTTGATTTAGATGCTCAAGGAGTTGTTTGAAACTGTTATATGTACACTATTTTGGCTTGAAAAACAAAACAGCATGTTGATTACATAGTTGAAGTGATAGAATGAATCATAGACGATCATTTGATCATCGGCCATCTTTCCCTTCCACCAAGGTGTTTTGTACCTGACCCTGTACGATGTCTTTCATGACGTTTGATGTCTGTTTTTTTTTCACAACCCAGCTCACTGCTGGTCATGTCCATACGACTCACCCACAGCAAAAGATATACACCCAAAAACACCCCGAAGATCATTGAAAAGCCAATTTCAGGCAAACAGTGGGGTTTAGGCATGATGCCACAGAAAGACACAGACTGATAAAGTGTAATATATATTTATTTATTGTTATTTTACTGTTGCATATTTTATCTTTAAATGAGAAACTGGGCTATCTAATAGTAGGAATTAATAGGCTGCGAACAAAATGCATGCACACTATTCCACATTTCCATTTAGCAGTTCTCAGATGTCAATGTGTCTATCCGTATGACTGTTTCCTCTCATTTGTAAGATTACAAGGTTGTTAAGAAAGGTAGTTTTATTTAAACACAGGAAAGTAAAGACATTTTACAGCATAGTTACAACAGCCCAATACACAATCCAGCAGACAGGAGAGGAGAAAGTTCAGCTGTGGTACAAGGTAGCGGCATTTCAGTGCAGCGGGGGGATGGACTGTAGATGGTTTGTGTACACACGTGGTCCTGAAGGACCCACAGGGCTGAGCGGCTCCTGCTCTGTCTCTGTTCCAGACTGATTAAGGGGAGTGTGTGTGTGTGTGTGTCGGTCTGTTCCAGAGTTATTAAGGGGTGAGTGTGTGTCTGTTGCAAAAATCATTTTCCCCTGTAGTTGAAGTAGCAATATACCAACACACAGACACACACTTTGTAGTGCTGTTGTTGTTTTTTGTTGCTCATACTTCACACACACACATGCACAAACACAGTACAACACAACACGCACACACACACACTCTCTGGGTTTAATTATATCCTTCTGAGTGCCAGCCTGAAATTCCTCCTGCTGAAAAATAACGGAAAGGTCTACATTTTCAGATGGATGATGAACAGTGTTCACTTCTGAGGGTTTTATTCATATCCTCGTCCTTTCTCTCTCCATGACGTTAGCTCACTGAGGCGTAGTCCGCGGTTAGAGTTTCTGTTTCCTTTTTCATGCGGTGCACCTATTTTACAGGCCTGCTCTGCCCGTAAAAGTGTTCTCAACAATGAAAGTGTAGCACACACAGGACACGGTGAGGTCAATATGATAATAGGAGCTTTGGGGATATTACTCAGACTACACCATACCTCCTTTTTTTTCGTCTGGTGTCTGGGGTAATGGGTTTTTTGCCGTTTCTATGGAGTTGTCTTCCTCCCTAGACCACAGGACGCAGTGTAGTAGTTGGTATCAGTTTAAGTCATGGAACCAGTACTGACTCACGTGCACTCTTTTCATTACACAGAAAACTTTGTATAAAACTTGGAAACAATACAGTCTGAAATGTAGGGATGTTATTAAGACATGTTGAGTTTATGGTCTTGTGACAGTTGTTACACAGTTGAATTAGTTTTCAAACAATGAAAAACACATACAAGTATTTAAGTTGTTTTTTTTTTGTATTTGGTTCTTTTATTTCAAATCTCTTCCATGGCTGATTACATACAATCATGCAAACTTGTACATTGCTCTCACATGTCTAAACCAAAATACTTAACTGAGTATGCACGGTCTGCATGTGAAATAACTTAAACAGGAGACATTCAAGGCTGTATAACTGTGTGGAACGTCTTATTCAGACCCCCTCCTGCCATATGGAAAACTGATTTAGGGCAAGGGTCAGGAAAAGATCTACATGTTCTTACCAAACACAAGCTCACCGTTTCCAGCAGTTCATTTCTAGAGACCGAGCGAATCCCTGAGCCCCCATGTAATCCATGTGTAGTCAGCAATATTTTTATTTTGCAATCAGTTTCTTTATTATGTGTTTTGGTATATTATGTTGCTGTTGCCAGACCAAATGATACCAAATCCAAATTTCACTACAGTCCCCAATGTACAGTTATTGTGGTTTAGTTTTTTGACTGTCCATTAGAATTTCACTTTTGAACTTTAGTACTTGTGATAGTCTTGGTAACTTAGAACTTCCTGTCCTTGAGCCAGTCTGGGCTATCTTCATTGGGGAATTTTGATTGAAATGTATTCAAAAGACAGTAACTGCAGCAGGCTGCCCCAGTCCCAAGCATTGTGTTTCATTTCAATTTCATGCGCCAAACTACTTTTTGGGGTCAGTCAATGGATGACCAGGAAGGATGCAGGCCCTCTAAAGTGGGCCAGTCTACCCCCAGTCCAAATGAACAGGGATCAGAACTCAGACAGAACTAACAGCATAAACGGTAGTATCTGTAGGTTTGGCCAACAAAACTGTATGTGGAAAGAGTGTCTGGCTTTCCTGTGTTGCCATTTGATCAACAAATGATTCTAACAGCGATTATGCCATATACAGCCTCCTACTAGCCGTGTGTCTACATCTGTATGTGACCAACTGTTACGTCCTCAAAAGGTGTCTAGGGGATGAGGGGAGTAACATATAAAAATAAAAGATAACCGGGGGACAAAGAAGGAAGGTGAATGAAGAAGTAGGAACAAAACAATGATTTTATTGGGGAACTGAAATGGTGGGTTCACAAGACAAGCAAGGGATACAATAAGGCAAATCAAGAACTACTTCCCAAAAGGGTAAGCGATAAAAGTAGCGGGTTAGCAGATAAATGTAACAAATGCAAAACACAATGCTATATAAACACACTCCTCCTAAGGAGAGAGCAAAAATTACCGACACGGTACTACATTTGATTTTGACTAAGCAACCAACACACAACTTGGAAATGTCAACTGGCCCACTGGCCCCGTCTGGCTGCTCCTCCTGGTTTTTATCCTCCAGGCCTTGATTGGCGAGTGAGCACAGGTGCGCTCACTCATGCAATCCTACCACAGTAGGGAGGGGGAAGCATGGTAACCTGGGGATAGACAGGTGAGAACAGGAAGGAACACACTACGGCCGTAACACCAACCAAGAAGTCTTTATATTTTAGCCACATCAATTTCAATTAGATTGTTGAACAAGCAGAGACTAGATGCTTCTTTTGATTCGCCAGCTTTCAGAAAAGTCTGCTATCAGATTTATTTAGTTCTAATCAGTCAGCTTGTGTATTCAGCACTGTTTTATTACTGTACGTAGAAGTTGATAAGAACAGGTTTCTGTTCTTATCAAACATCCAACTCACTTTCATCTCCTAGGTGTTGAGGTCTGTGTGTACAGGACCTTTGGAGTTTCACAAAGTGACGTGCTGTTTTCTTGTTGGAGTGTGCTTTTTGAAGCTTTCACCTCACATGAAGGAGAGGGATGATGCCGAGTTGGCTCACAGGTACACCACAGGCTTGAGTCACTCACATCCTTATCTGGACTGACTCTCCCTCTCACTGATAAATCTGTCAGTGCTTTTCTCCAGACCCAACCAAATGCCTTTAATATTTGAACCATGTCATCATCTCACATCTCACATTTCACCCTCTTGTTATGGGAATTTTCCTAATTTCGTGTGAGTGATATTTAAGGGATAGTTATGACACGGTTTAAATTACCAGTTAAAAAAAAAGCTGTTTCCCATACATTACCCACCAACATGCGTGGTTTAGTCCCAGTGTGTAGAACTCGTCTGCCTGATTTTCCATCATGACTTTACTCATTCAATAAAATTTGTCTGTATCGCTCACCCTAAAAGCATAATAGCAAGTTAGTTATGTAACAAGTTGAGTTATTTGCCCTGATCAGCAGGATAACTCTATGCCCAGTTATATTAATAGAGATGTAACAGCCATTTGCCTTCTTTGGCCAGCCTCTCTTCATGTATCTAAGTGTCTAAGTTCAATGTGGTTTCAGTTAGCATTGGTGCTAGTTTGGCTTTGCAGATTCTGGAAACAAAGATTTCCATCCCTATTTAGCACATTGCTGTTGTCATATGAAAACCTTGTAACTCCAATTTTGGTGATTTTCATGTTTTCACTTCAATTGAAGGATTACGTTGGTTTTCTATAGGTTGAGAAAATTGTACCATCTTTGGGTTTGTAAAATCCTTTCAAGACCCTTTGAATAAACTCAAAAATGTATAGTGATTAAGCTAAAAATGAGACTGTTTTTCTTAGCTCCTGTAAAAAAAGTTGTCACTTTGGAGATACAATGTTTTTACCCTACAGTGATGATATTCATTGCCACACATTGCAAGTTGCTTTGAAGGTGTATGAATTTATTAGTATAAATGTAAGTATAATAGTAGTAAGTATAAATGTGACATTTCACGCTCTGCATTCTTCATCAGACTGATGTATAGATTTTAATGAATTCATGCACATTGGGAGCAACTTGCAATGTGCAAACTTTTGTTCAATACTAATTCTGTCTGGCACCTGCTTGAGCTTTTGATGTGCATGTTTTTACTCTGCTCTATTTTACTGTCAGTCCTTGTGTTTTCTAGCCTAACACTTGATCAATACTGCTGATGTTCTTTCTGGCCTGCAGGACTGATTTAGGTTGTTTTCATCTTGCACGAAAATTTCCTCCTTATGAATCTAGGCCATCAACAAGGAGAGGAATGGGTCTAGGAAACTGAGATTTTTACAATTCCAGCTGTTTGTGCCTGGGCCAGCAGGTTGCACAGCTATAGCTGGCGACCAGCCCAACAGTTTTGTCTGGCTCATATTAAACAAGTTGAACATTTTGAAATGTGCATGTGCCTGCCAGGGCCCGTGATGCCCGGATACCTGTAGAGCTGGCTCATCCAGTGGAGGCGTGAGGTGTCGCTTTGGGTGTTTTCCAAACTGTGTACTAGCCACACTTAATGCACTAAGTGTGCCATAGAATGAGTGTGTAGGCAGACACCGAAGTCCCTGATGCTGGCAATAGTCCAAAGTCCAACAACAAAATGTAAATAGACAATTATTTCACTAGTATGGCTCATATATAATTATTATAAAAAATGTATTCAGATTAAATATTTTTTGTTAAAAATGCAATTATGGCTTGTTAGTTTGCTTGTGGTAATTTACCATGGAGAGTAGCAACCAGCTAGCTGGCTTTGATTAGCTGACACTAGCTGTTCGCGTTGAGGTTGTAAAGAAATGTCAGAATAACTGTGTATGGTTAGCTGTGTAAAACTTCATTTCTCAGAGTACCATTTAATTGTGCATAGGCCTGTGTATTATTGATCAAATCTATCTATATGTGTTTGTTGGATTAACGCTGTGTGTTTAATCTGATAATGTAAAGGTTTCTTTTTCTTAATGTATTTGAGACAAGAAACGATGAAATAGTTTGTAACATTTAAGTCTCATTTTATGTGTGATTGGAGAAAAAAGTGAGTTTATTTTTTGGGACGGTAATCCAGTGCTACTTGTAGCAGACTACGGTTTCTGCCACAGAGAAACTGGGGAAAAGGACTATACATTTGCCAGCTGACAACGGCCAGTCTTAGGGACGTTACTAATCAGCCAGGTGGGAGCTGATTGCCTCAAAGACAAAATAGTGGATTTCACAGTTCACAAGGGAGAGAGCACCCAGGGAGGCTGCTGAACGTCCTCCTGACAATTTGAAGTGTGAAGATAAGTTTAAATTGTATTTGACTAAGTTATTAAAAATACTAAATTGTTTGAATTGTGCGTACTGCATGATCTGTGCCAGCAATCTGCCCGCAGATTGGGCTTGTGACTCCTTTTTTCTCCCTGGTGGTACCACATACTAGAAAGCAGAATTTGACTGTAAGGAATAATTCCAGATGCCACATCTATAAAAGCACTAGTGATTGATCATGTCAAATACCATGCTGGGAGTCAGCTATCCTCTTGGTTGGCTAATTAGGCTCTCATTAATGTTAACATCTGAGGCAAATTTATTCAGGCATATCTGGAGCAGTGGCAAGTAGGCAGCTGATAAAGGGGTTACTCAGATGACTTGTTTTGACACTAAATAGGTAATGTGTTAACAGCATTATGCAACAGAGAAATTATTTAATCAGGAAGTGATAGCAATGATATGTTATGTGCTGATAAGTACAGTGTAGTGTATGCAGGAGACATCAGGTCTCTCACTGTCCCTCTCTGGATCAAACAGAATACCGATCAACACCCAAAAACTAATCACAGTCGTCTCCCAGGACCTTGATCAAAGGTCGAGACCCCTGCTGTGCTCCCAGGAACCCAAGAAAACCCCCTCCCTCAACAAAAGGTGGATTGCCCCCATAAAGCTGCCAAAAAGTAACGCTTTGCAGGTTCGACTAGCCCGCTCTGGTGCCATTAGAAGATGGGACCGTTGATAAGGGCCGGGGAAATGGACTTACTCTGCATTCCAAGGGAGACACAGAATAAGAAGATCAAAGGGTTCTACAACACACTGTATAAATGTGATTTCTGTATGTGTTTTATTAGATTTGAACTTCACATCCTGTGGCAGATGATGTAACCTACTCCTCAATGTATTATCTTGGTTATTCAAGGCACACAGAATGTGTTATGAAGACTTTTGGTTTACCTGCCAGTGTTTTATGGTAAGACAGTGA
>CABFOQ010049873.1:38041-62877 GCA_900660455.1 Gephyroberyx darwinii | reverse complement strand
ACAGGCTACTGAACCGTTGAACTATAACTATACCTCATACCCACGTCACTTTATGTACAATACTTATATGCACATGCACTTTAACCTGCACATCTGTATCTTTAGATCATTCATGTTTACCAAACCTGCTGCTTCGCATCTAGTTTAGCCCTTAACCTGTTCCATTGCTACTTTTATTTTACTTATTCTATTTTATCTTTTTGATTTGTTTTTTTTTATTTTGATTTGATGTGTACCTACCTTGTTGGAATGAGCCTCGTCCAAAACATTTCATTGTACAGTATGACTGTAAGTGATGCTGCACATTTGATAATAAATGACTTGAACTTGAACTTGAACTAACCTACATATTTAAAAAGATGAATGTAGTCACAAGCAGTGACTTGAAGTCAGTTTACTTTTTTTCAAAACATGGGTTACAATGCACAAATAAATGCAGTGATTAGTATCTGTGTTTTACGCATGAGGGTCATGTGGGTTGCAGTTACAAATCACGCTGCATTTATTTGTGTATTGTGTTTTATGCACAAGTCGTTTGACTTTGTTTGATCTCCACTGATATTGTTTGATCTCCATACCCCCCTGAAGATTAAATTTTCTGGTATTCTTCTCAGCATTATGCAAGAGCGTCAACATCTCCTGAAAAAAAAAAAAGATATGCCAATAATAAAATATATGGAGAATGTAAACACTAAACAAAGAATCAGCAAACATGACACTCTGTAACAACCAAGGGAGAGTAACGTGTCAATTACGCCACCTGCTCTGTGGTGTAGTCGCCCTGTCAGCTAGCTTTACCTTGATATGCCAGGACGGACCCCTGGGGTACACCACAAGTCATGCGTGGGCTAGATTACCTGGATTCACCAAAAGCTACATTAAGTCTTGCGTGTTAGAGTAAAACCAATTTTGCTATTTACTTACCATCACTATTTTACTAAGAGATGCCTACCCATTGTTTAAGACGTTCAAGCTCTAAAACCAGACTGAAATTTCTCAAACAGACCATTGTCATTCATAAAAGCAATCAATTATTACCTACTATTTTTTCTAAAACCTTGGCTACATAAGGAAGTTTGGAAATAGGGCTGTAGATTTTCAGGAGAGTTGGGTCCTAGAGAAGAAGTGGTTGAACAGGGAACATGAAGAGGGCTTTATCTTGGCAGTAGTTTCTGTCAGAAATTCAGAAATTGAGTCAAAACACATTAAAGCAACCTGAGCTGGTGGAGCAATCTGCCTTCTAATTGTATGCACCTTGTCAACAAAATCATTTTAAAATTCTTCACATTTTTCTGCAGAGGGTGTCACAGCTGCTCAGCCTTTACCTTCACTTTCCCCTGAGTTCTAGTCTTTGTCTTGTTGCTGTCTCCCTGTTGTCATGTGTGTCTGTCGCTCTCTCCCTCTCTCCCTGCAGGTTAGTGGGCGTGCCCCTGAGGGCTCCTGTCTGCACAGCTGATTTCAATCCCGCATCTTCCCCTGTGTATATTAGCTCTGCCCTCATACATGTTCACTGCTTGCTTGTCTAGTTTGTCTACCCCAGTATTTCTATTGTCTGTTCTAGCTTTCCCAGTCTAGTAAATTCCTTGTCTGCTTTTGCTGTTATCTGTACCGCATCTGATTACTCTACAGTAAAGTCTTTCTATTCTGAGAACCTCTGCTTCCAGCCTGTATCTGCTTCTGGGTCCACCAGTACTTGATCACTACAGAGAGTTAAATGATGAAACAAGGGTGGCATCTGACATTACATTAAAAAGAACCTTGGAGTTATGGCAATTTGTTTCAACAAGGTCAGAAAAATTGTGCCCTCGTATTTTTAACTTGCATTAAAACGTCTCATCAGGTCTTTAAGAATATCAAGATGAACATTCACTTTAGATGCTTTCCATCTATCTCTCTTTAAGACATGAATATCCTCAGTTAGCCAAGGCAGAGGGGTATTTTTAGGCTTTTTCACATGTGAGAGGAGCAATTTGGTCCAGTAAAGAAGTGCAGATACTATTGAAAGTATTTCAAATGTCATCAAGATTTATAAAGGGCTGAGTCTGAAAGGCAGGGGACACAAATGCTTCGGAAAACTTGGTCACAGAAGTGGGTGTAAAAATGTGAGAGCTCGCTAGGTTTTGTTTAGTGTTTGTAAAGAATACATTATTGGAGGTCCATCATGAATTTTCTGTATAGTTAGTTAAAGGGGAATTCCAGTATTTTTAAACCTGGGCTCTATGTGTACAAGTTTGTCATTTATACCGCAAAATAGGTAGAAAAAGTTTTGGAATTGCTCCTGTAGATTGCCTCAGCCGGCAGTCGGGAAACGGGCTGCTATTGCTGCAACATAATCGGCAGGGGCAAATGCACCGATCAAAGTACATCCACTAAAGTTTTTTTTTTGCCACTGACAGGCTCCGATTGTTATTTGCCTGTCTGACAAGTGTCTGACAATGTAACAGGGTTTTAAGGCTGCTAACATCAATATATTTAGGTTCAGATTCCCGGCCACACCAACACAGCGAGAAGGACACACATATGTAAAAATAAGTTATTTTTATTACTAAGTCTTTAAAATACATGTAATCCATTTAAAATGAGCACAGAAGGATAAAAACAATAGCTTACTAATCAGTCCAGGGAAGGGCAGTTCACACAAGGAAAGTATACCAATTAGTCCAGTCCAGTTCTAAGGTCACTCCAGATTTCCCAGAGGGAGCCTGCTTCCGATGCGAGGTGACCGCACGATCCAGTCCAATCCTGGAAATCCAGCGCCGGAGAATCCGCGTAGGCGGTCCGCTCTGCCGTAGCCTCTTGATCCAGTGCCTTCAAGACACAAGGAAGCAAGACTCAAGACACACTCAAGCAACTTTACACATGGGGGTTTGACACACACAAGGAGGAGGAAAAATTACTTTCCTTAGCTTAGTGCATAGTGAGCGTTGCCACAACAGAAGTCTGGAGGTCGGCTTCACCAAAGCAGGAGACCCAATCCATGAAATGCGTGTAGCAGGGAAAATCCAGTCCACGGCGATCGCGTCAGGGGCCTTCAGCAGCTCGGAGAATGTCCGACCAGATCCGCCCAGTAAGAAGTCTGGCGTTCTCTTTATTGGGAGTGGAGTCGGCAACTGGCGAATGGGATCGCTGATGTGATAGAGTCCAGCTGGTGTGTCAATTTGCAACACGTGCCTTTGTTTTGACAGTTTGTGACAGGTAAATAAAACACGCACGCTGTGACATGGCAAACAGTTTAGTCATTTATCCATCGCTCCCATAGCGCACAGCAACGTTATTAAAAATCACACCATTAAATATCACACCATTAAGTTCACAATATAAGGTTTACCATAGGTCACACTGCTTAAACAGAAGTATCATCCTGTAGTCTATGACACTCCTCCCCCCTTTAACAGTTGTAGTCCTGACAAAATCTTAAAATCCATACCTGTCTGGAGGCCTACCCCTATTTTGTCTCTGCGACCTTCGCAGAGGTGATCCAACTCTCAGCTCTTGTCCGGCAGGTGAGGCTACAGGAGTGGCTACTGGGTCATCTCCCACAGGGCCTGCAGGAGAGGCAGGTGCTGTAGGCATGAAGGTCAGAGGCAACAATAGGGGCCTACGCTGTTGAGCATAGGGAAAAATGGGATTAACTGTTTCAGTCTCTGGGGCTTGTTGTAGCACTTCAGGGGGATTGAAAAGGGCAAGGTCGGAGATGGTTCCGATGGATTGTCCTAATGGGACCTTCCTTTCCTTCCGGCCTGATCTGGAAAACTGGCAGACCTGGGCGTAATTGATCAAGGACAACATAGGGTTGGGGCTGCCAGTGAGGTGCTAACTTGACTTCTCTGCGGCGGAAGTTGCGCAAGAGCACTCGCTCTCCAGGCAACAAGGGGAGGTGCTTTGCTCTCCAATCATACCTGTCCTTGTCCCACATTCGGTTTTCTCTTGTCTTTGCTGCCACCTGTTTGTACACTTTCTGCAGGGTCTGGTTGTGTTGGTGAACCCAGCCCTCTAGGTCGTGTCTTTGGGTCAGCGGTGATGCTCCTACAGTGGTTTCCACAGGCAGACGGGCATGTCGTCCAAACATGACAAAGTGTGGAGTCAGTCCAGTGGTCTCATGAGTGGTGTTGTTATACATCTGGAGCAGAGTAGGCAAGTGATCTGGCCAGTGTACTTGATTTTCTAGACTAAAAGAGACAGAAGAGTCTTGTTAAATCATTCACAGGCCCCATTTCCTTGGGGCCTGTGGGGTGTGGTTCGGACCTTGGAACACCCGTAAAGGCTGCACAGCTGTGCTACCAGGGTCGACTGGAAGGCTGCCCCTTGGTCAGACAGGATTCGTTCTGGGCATCCCCGCGGCTGTATGAGGTGGCGCCAGAGGACATGAGTCATGGTGGCTGCTGTCTGATCTTTCGTAGGGACAGTCCATCCATACTTGGAGAACAGGTCAGTTATAACCAACAGATAAGGATAAGCATTGCCATGCCATCCAAGGGACAGGTAGTTAATTGAAACAGTTTCCAAAGGGTATGATGTTAAAATAGGCACCAAGGGTGCCCTTACCTCTGGGCCTCTTTTTTGTTGGATACAGCTTGCACACTTGGACGCCCATTCCTGTAGGTCAGTGCCCATCCCTGGCCAGTAGAAGGTTTTCCTCAGCAAGGCTTCAATCTTTGCCACACCCATGTGGCCTGAGGTGTTGTGATACTTCTCCCACAGCTCATGGTTCTTGCTTGTGGGCACCACGATTTGGGAGAGGCTCCTGGGCTCTCCACTTCAACACGCCTTCCTGGATGTGTAGCCGGCTCCATTCCTGTAAGAGGCGCCTTACCGCAGGCAGGCTCGCTTTCCTTTCCTCTGCTCCTAGGAGGTGGTCTCTCGCCACCCACTCCTTCACTTGAACCAGTGTTTGATCTCCTTCCTGCCAGTTCTTCCAGTTGTCTTTGGTTTCAGGGGTGGCCTCTGACTCCACTGCTGCCATCTCCGCTTGGACCTGCTGGGTAGGTACAGTCTCCTGTGGCAACCTTGACAAGACATCAGCATTACGGTTGGCAGTACCAGGGCGATACTGCAGTTCAAAATCAAAATTTGCCAGCTGGGCTGCCCACCTGTTCAGTAGCCCCCAAGTGAGCTGTGTCCAGGTGGACCAGTGGGTTATTATCTGTAAAAGCCAGGTATTTGCCCCACAAATAGTCCTTAAATTTTCCAGTAACAGCCCACTTGAGGGCTAAAAACTCCAGTTTGAAAGAACTGTAATTTTGGTCGTTCCTCTCAGTGGGATTTAAGCTTCTGCTGGCATAAGCAATTACTCTCTCTCGGCCCTCTTGTACTTGTGCCAGTACAGCCCCCAAACCCCCTAGGCTAGCATCAGTGTAAAGGTGGAATGGCTTTGAAAAGTCGGCATTGGCCAGAACTGGAGCACTCACCAGAGCAGTCTTCAGAGCGTCGAATGCCACCTGGCAGGCTGGAGTCCAGTCGATGGCACTCTTTCCTTTCTACATGCTGGCAGTGCCTACTAGGAGAGCGTTAAGAAGTGCTGCTATTTTGGAGAAGCCTTTAATGAATCTCCGGTAATATCCAACAAACCCAAGAAATGACTGTACCTTCTTGATGGTTGAAGGGGTAGCCTAGTTCCTTACAACGGCAGTCTTTTCGGGGTCTGTGGATATTCCCTCCCTGTAGATGACGTGGCTGAGGTAGGTAACTTTTCTCTGGAACAGGTTGCATTTATGGGGCTGCAACTTCAGGCCATGGGCCGCCAGCTTTTTGAAGACCTGCTCCAGGTGTTCGATGTGGGTGTCAAAATCAGGGGAATATACGATGACGTCATCCAAATAGATCAGGAGAGACTGGTTGACCTGCCCTCCCAGGCACCGCTGCATCAGGCGTTGGAAGGTTGGAATTCATAGAGGCCTAAAGGGGTGGTGAACGCAGTTTTCTCCCAATCCTTTGGGTCCACCTACACCTGCCAAAATCCGCTGGCGAGGTCGAGAGTGGAGTACCAAGTGGCTTGTTTTAGACTGGTGAGGGATTCCTCTATCCTGGGCAGGGGATAGGCGTCTTTGTGGGTAAGGGCATTGAGCTTCCTGTAATCCACACAGAAGCGACAAGAGCCATCCTTCTTTTTCACAAGGACGATGGGTGCCGCCCAAGGGCTAGAGCTTTCCCTTATGACATCACTGTTCAACATGTTTTGGAGAAGTCCCCTCAAATCAGGGTAAAGGCTTGGTGGGATCGGTCTGTAGCACTCCCTGCTGGGTGGTGCAGCGCCTGTGGGGATTGAGTGGAAGACAGCACTGGTCTGTCCAAAATCCTCATCTCCTGCTGCGAAGACTTCCCTCCATCGCTGTAACAGGGAGTCCATCTTCTGCTGTTGTTCTGCTGATAACCCCTCGCCTTTTAGCAGGTTGACTGGATGCTGGTCTTCTATAGAGATCCGGTTTGCCTGGACATCCACCTCTACTACACCTGGGTCTGAAGTCTTCAACACTAGGTTTCCCCCCCGAATCTGGCTTGGGTCAACCTGGAAGACATTGGCAAGGGGGCGCCGTTGGGGTATTAAAATGGGGTAAGGATTTAGGTTACGTACCCTTATGGGAAGGCATCCTTTCACTACCCAGGCGACGGTCCGGGCCAACTGCCATTCATCATCTCTTTCTGGCCCCTCCACCAAAGCACAAAAATCTATGGCACTAGAGATAGACCTTTTTTTAACCAGAAACAGAAGTCTCGCTCAAGCAGAAGTCTCGCAGAAGCTCTGAAATCTGAAAGATGAGGTGAGTTGTTGCAGGAAGAGGTTAAACAAAGGTTTCTGGTTAAACAAAGGTCTATCTCTGTAGCGATCCTTTCCGTAATGTTGTGAGACACTTCCAATAACAATCTGAGCCTGTCAGTGGCAAAAACAAGTACTTTTAGTAGACGTACTTTGATCGGGCACAGTGACCCCAAAACTTTTTGCACCTATTAGTGTTTTAGACCCAAAAATATGTACAAATAGGGCCCAGGTTTAAAAATAGCGGAATTACCTTTTAAGAGCTGTGCAGTGCTGCTTAACTCTGCAGGATGTGCACTTGAACACAAGATGTGTCCAGCTTCACATTGTGATGGAGAGACTCCGACTCTAACCTAAGTCAGTTTATATGCATATCCATTAACGCCAAATTCATCAAACAGGATATGAATTATTGACTCACAAAAACGTGAAGGAAATGAATTAGGCTGGAAGGAACCGGTCTCCGAACAGATGGAATGATATTCAAAGCAATTCGTTCACTCTCCACAATTAAGCAATCAAGATGTGCCCTGCCATTTATAAGCTCGAGTTTTTAAGGGATCATCAAAGGAGACAGCACTATCAAGGTGCTTGGAGAGCGCCAAGAAATGATTTAATTGTGCAGAATTTAACAGATGCCCAGTGCATCCAGCATTTCTGCATGGATAGGGCCATGATGAGTGTTGCTGTCTTTAGAACAATGACTTGCAGAACCGAGCCGCACAGCTACCATCTCTCCTGTGTTAGTCCAGATAATATGTGACCTTTCTATCCTAAATTTTGTATTTATCCAATTAATGTCCCAATAGGGCAATTCAGTGTTCAAGTTTCCAATGCAGTTTTCTCAAGTTTCCAGTTCAGTTGTCCTAAACAAAGTGGAATTGAAGGCACACGGTATTTAAAGGCAATTCATCCGCTAACAGACTTGAAAAGAAGTAAAGGCCATGGCCTGATGATGGACACTGAGGATTTGAATAAAGCCATGTGCAAGCAAAGGCATGCCCAGAATTCTCAGTGTGCTCAACAAATAGGCCAAGTCAGTGAATAGGAACAGCTCAAAAGTGAGGATCTCAATCGCAGATGAACCATGTAACTTAATTCCAATTTCAGGGTTGCCGCTCTTTTGAAATGATACATTTCAAGGACTTTTCAAGGACAAATTATTTCAAAATTAAGGGCCAATAATTCACAGAGATGTTCACATGTACCAGTCTAAGCCAGCACAGTACTACAGCGCAGTGATCAGCAAATCGCTGTATGCTTGTAGCCTACATGGAGAGTGATACTGTAGATAGGAAGAAAGTGTATCAAGCTTGGCCCAGCACTCCAGATGTATAAATGGTATCATTGGTGAATTTTGAGATGACGGAGCGCACAAGGCTCAAACTCAGAGATTCCGGTAGGCTAAATCCAAGCACTTTTAAGGACCTCTTTATTGCTCCAAGCACTTCCAAGGTCTTGATTTTTTTTTTTTTTAATCCAAGCACTTTAAAGCACTTTCCAGACCCATGGCAATCCTGCAATTTAGTAGCATGATCTCTTTGTGATAGAAAGATAAAACAGAAATGTTGGCCAGTTCAACCAATCTCTAAATCCTGCTATGGCATCTCTGTGCGCAGTGCGATTGACACTGAAGTTAATGTTCAGAGCACACACACACACACACACAGACACACACACACACACACACACACACACACACTAGGTAAGCGAATGGGGCTGGAGTGGTGTTATTGCTGTACAAAGCAATGTCACTTGGTCATTGACCCTGCCGGTTTGAAGTGTCAATGTGAGTAGATAGATACAGTGTTGGCGACATGAGGACTCAAATGGAAATGGAAAAAAACAAACACTCGTGGGCTTAAGGGGAAGATATGAGACAGAGGGATAGAGGTGTGTGCACGAGTGTGTGCATGTGTGTGTGGGGGGGTGAGAATGTGAGAGAAGCTGTTGAATGAAGAGGTTGAGTGAATCATTACAATGGTGTATGTGACCCTGTTTTTTCTTTTGATGTCCATTTAAGCAGTGCATGATTTTTGCACTATTTCTAGCCTACATGCAGTTCCTCTACATGAGGGAATGCAACCATTAATTCATTTTGCACATTTTAGGTTACTATTATTTGGACAGTTTCAGGAATCGATATCATTTTGTGCAGGGGTTCCCCACACAATCCATTGTAGTTCAATGTCTGTTGAATCATGTATTATTTATGAATCAGTTTTGATTACAAGGTCATATTGAAATTGTCTCCACTAACACCACTTTTTTAAGTATTTCATGTTCAAATACTGAAAGTTATTGAACTCAAATGAACCTGCATTACAGCTTCCACAGTCACCAGGAACAATTTTCAAGGCTTTGAACTGACTCACAAATGTTTCTCTCAGGTTTTTCTCAAATTATCAACTACACTGACGTTTAAAACATCTCTGAATGCAGCCAAAGCCACAATTCACCCACTTGAGAGTCGATAATGCACCATCAAGTGCAGCACCAGTGTACTTCACTCAGTGTTACTTGATGCTAAAAGCAAGCCATAATGGTTGGGAGTTTCTAAACATAACTCTGCCTTGATGAAAACAACTTTGGCAGACAGCAATGAAAAATCCTAACGCAAAACTGAAACACCAGACGTAGATTCATGACTGGTTTCCCATCATATTTACAAAATAACACTGCCACCCTCTTCCAAAGCCGCAGATGCAAATGTAACATGCAAGCCTCCATCAAAAGCACTGCTGACAAATCATTGAACTTTACAGCCGATGGAATTTACATTTTGAAAGGCCATAATTTAACTGCTGTTTCTTGGAAATGTCGCTGAACTTGAGCTTGAGGTTGCCTCTTTCTTCTCTGCTCTTGGTGTGCAATCATTAACCTACCAACAGAACATGAATAAATTACCACCCGCCAACACTCAAATCATTTTGGAGTTTCTCTACTGAATGCATCAGGACAGCGGCCTGAGAGAGAGATGTAATATAGCAAATGAGAGAGACATCCAAAGGAGTTGAGACATTCCCCTGAGAAATCCAGTCCACTTAGAAGGACTGACTTCTGAAAACTTTCCTCTTGAGAATCCCACATTAGAGGCCAAGTGCAATATATAAGTGGTGCAAATTTGGGTCAGTCTGTGCTGTCAATTATGAGTCATGCAGAGTGTGTATGTTTTCAACCAAATTCATATATTCTGGCTGTTTATCGGCACCCCTTGCTTTAATTGCTATAAAGTTGCCAGGCAACAGTTAAAGAGGCTGTGCTTGGGTGAGTTATATGTGCAGTCATATTTAAGAGTGACACATAAATGGAAAACAGACTTTCTGTCACATGCAAGCGCAAGTGCACACACACACACACACACACACATAGTAGTATTTATTGCTGTATTGATATTAGATGACCTTACAGTCTATAATTATGTTCTCCATCTGCCTGCTCAGTTGTCCTTAATACTGCTCATTATCGTGAGCAGACAGATTGCAGATCTCTTTCTCTTCTCTCATCCTTTTTCCCTTTATCTTCTTTCTCGCTTCTCTTCACAAGCCCTTTCTCCCTTTTTCTCACTTTCTTCCCTTTCCAGCTACTCGCTGTGTTACCTTTTCTCTCTAGTTTCACTCCGTCTCCACTTTCACCCGCTCATCTTTTAAATCGGTCTTTCATCCCCTTCTCATTTTCCTCATCCTTCTCTCCTTTTTCTTTACCTTATATCACTCTTCTTTTCCATTCACATCCCCCCGTTCTATCTCTCCATCTCCCCGTCACTTCTCTCCTGTCTCTCATCTACATTTTCTTCCCTTTATGTAGCTCTACCTTTCCATCCACCTGTCTCTTTTTTCTTTTTCTCTATTCCCTATTTTGTCACACTTTTCCTTGTCTTACCCTATCTTCCTTCTCTCTTTCCCTTCCCCTCTGTTTTTGTTCCCTCCTCCTGTGTGTTTCAGGCTCACTTGTTTGTTCTCACTTCTATCTGAAACAGTAGCGGAGGCTGTCCGAGGCTCTTACCAGCCACAGTAGAAGGCTACATTAATATTGCATGCCACTGTCTTATCGACCACAGCCATGCCAGGAATACAGAGCCAGCTACAAGACAGGTTAGCGGCTAGAGTGGCTGCTTGCACACACATATGCAAGTGGATACACACACACACACACTAGACAGCCAAATCTGTGGCTTAGGTGGCATCGGTTTTGTGTTCTGTGGTACACTGAGCCTAGAACCCAACACAAAGAGGGTTTGATTTTTTCATCAGCATACAAACATCTGAACGTTAAAACAACGTGAATTCTCGTCTTTGCACTCCAGGGCTCTGTAAATAATCCACCACCATTTTGTTCAAGTCCTAGAGATACCTTAGGGGAGATGAAGAACCAGGTATGCTTTCAATTTGTGCTTTTTTGTTTGTTTGTTGAATGTGAAATGGCATCACACTAACACGGATAGTCACACACGCTCTACTGCCCGAATCACACAAACAGCAGGTTTGTGTGACTGTCTTCTGCTAAACCATATGACTGCCTCCCCTCACATGGCCTAGAACACACACACACACACGCACACACACACACACACGTGTCTGTGCATGCCGGCAGCCTGCCTGGCTTTTCCATCAGCTGGACCTATCACAGCTCATTATCAGCTCCTTTGAACCATGGGCTCAGAGCATGATTGCACTCTCAATTAATGCCTGTATGATCTACTTTGATGGAGCGGGTAATGACAAGAGCCTTGTGTGTGTGTGTGTGTGTGTGTGTGTGTGTGTGTGTGTGTGTATGCATGCACACATGCATGTGCACAGACATGCATTTTTGCACATGCATGTCTTTGTGTATGCGTTTATTTCTGTGCATTCATGCATGCCCATGCCCTTGTGTGTCTTTTGAATATCTGCACGTGTGTGTGTGTGTGTGTGTGTGTGCATGTACAGGGTTTCGTCAGGGGGTGATGAACCAGTTTAGGCTAAATTGGGACAGACTTGTGTGGCTCTGCAAAGAACTTGTCTTTCAAAGGCACCCTTTTATCTTTGGCATCCTTCATAAGCAATGGAATCTGCCTGTAGAAGTTTTGGATGACTTCACCCCACCGTGGCTCTCTGCTGGGCCTAAAGAGTATACCAGCACCTTCATGTACTGGTTGCTCCATTTATACTGGTCAGAGTAAGGTAGTTTTGGAACGTTTTATTAGATTAGGCATACAGAGATAAAAGCTATTTTAACTGTGTGTGTGTGTGTGTGTGTGTGTGTGTGTACACGCCTTTGTGTAAGCTTGTCCATCCATTAAGATGAAACATCAACTAAAGTTGACTGACACATGGGAAGATGAAAGCACTATGGTGCCTGAAAAAACAACAGACATCAGTTCATCACTGTGTGTGTGTGTGTGTGTGTGTGTGTGTGTGTGTGTGTGTGTGTTTGTAAGTATGTGTGTATGTTCAGACACAAAGAGAGATGAAAGGTGTGTTGTTGTGAGTTAGGGCACACGTACATGCATGCATGCACACACAGACACACACAATGGGAGGCATAGCGTGTTTATTTGTTGGATGTGAGGTGTGAATTGCAGTGTGATTGAGTAAGAAAGAACTGAGTGTGAATGAAATGGTGTGAGAAAGCTGTCACCGCCCTGCCTTTTCCTCATGGTGCCTACACACTACACAACTTTAAAAAGTCAGATCGCTGTACTGGTCACACAACACAACTTTCTGTCTTGTAATCGGGTGTCGTGAAGCCGTTGTGGTTTGCACACTACGTGACTGATCGGCGACAGAAGTGACACGGGAAATGACGCGAGACCGAACGCGAGACAGCTAGCGATCCAAGTTGTTTGTGCGCTGATTTGCAGCGAAAAAACTAGGAAAAGAAAAGAATATGGAGGAGAGAACGGGCTGGGAGACGACTCCTCCTCCTGGTTTCCCCTTGCCTTGTGTCTTGTGCTCTTTTTGGCTGTAGCTCGTCGCTGCTCTCATTGCTCTCCTACATGAGGAATGATGCCTCTGGGCTTCTCCCTCTCTCACCTGACTATTGGCATGGGGCTGATTTAGTTTGGCTTTTCTTTAGTTCTTATTTCAAACGCCCCACATACAAACCTTTCACTCTTCCATCACCTCGCTCACATACTGATTACACTGTTTTGCTATTTATGGTTTAATTATTTATTGACTTATTATTAATTGTGTTTTTGTTCAGTTTTCCTCATGGTTTTGAGCCGGGTCATGACAAATCAAACAAGGAAATGATCAAATAGTGATATCCCTCTCCTGAGGTCTTCACCATTCACAGTTATGTCTCTCCCTATGCCTTATAAATAGATAAATGAAGTCTTTGTGTAACCTCTGTCATGCCTGTGTGCTCTGGGGTATTGCTATGCTTTGTGCCCCCTTGTGGTTGCCTTTGGTACTACCATCCAATGTAATCCACAGTGGATTACCACTGGCTAATGCTGCCACGATTAAAAAGGATTTTCTCCCTGGGGTTTTAATGAAAATCTCAGTAGTGTTTGTAGTGCCGACCACCCTCTGGCGCCTCTCGCAAACCTGGTGTTCACTCCTTGTGTCCCTGTGTGTGTGTCTGTGTCCACATGTGTGTGTTTCTCTCTCTCTCCTATCTGTCTTTCTCCTATCTCTGTCTTTACTATTTCCCCTTTCATCTCTGTTCCTGTCTTCACTCTTTCTTATCCATTGGCATATCTCCTGACGAGCTGTGCAATGTGAGCCATTTTCAGAGCACGGTTAACACGACAACTAACAGAGATTAATTAACACACACAAACTGTAAGATTTGGCGTAAATTTAGATGGGTAAGGTGTGTGACATGAGGAGTTCGTTATTTTAAAATCGCATGTAACACATAGTAATGCTGGCAATATTATTAGCGATTTTCGATCGTGCTATGGAATCATTATAGCGGCTTTTGTCTCCCACTTCAAATGTACCCTTGTGTCTCTTTCACTTTCTCCTTTTTTTGCTCTCTCTGTGTGAGTAAGTGTTGTGTGTTGGTAGCCTGCCTGCCTGTCCTGTGGCTGTAGATTTTGTGGCATTCAAACTTTCACATTGTTATGCCCTTGACTCTTTCTCTCTCTCCCTGCATGTGCGTTTATGTGTGTGCAAGACACAGGGTGAAATAATGCCTTTGCATACTTTAATGTGTGTGTGTGTGTGTGTGCGCGCATTCATGTTTGTATGTTTTTGTATGCCAGACTGGCCCCAGGGTCCTGAGCCGTCACGCTTTATGAGGTATGGCAAGGTGAGAGCAAAACATCTGCTAGCCCAAAGAAAAGCCCTGGTTTGGGACTCACACTGGGTTTGGGCAGTGTATAAACACACACACACACACACACACTGGTGCCAGTCTAACACACAGAAAAAAATAGATATACTGTACACACGCACTGCCAGATCCTTTCATCACTGAGAATACACAAGACTTGGTCTCACATCCTCCTGCTAGGAGAATGCACACACACACACATGCACGCGTACGGACGCACACACACACACACACACACACACCACAAGTACATGCACATAAACATAAATCCACAAGCACACTCATACACATACTCCCACAAACACACACACACACGTATACACACATGCCCACATAAATCTAAACACAATTGCTCGTACACACACTGACAAACGCATGAACACACACAAATACAACCTCCTCCTCAGGCTCTCTTTTCTCTCATCCCCCTTCTTCGTTGGCCTGTTCTCTCTTATTCCGGCGTTTCCCTCCTGTCAAGGGCATTGGAACAATCCCCTAGTACCTGCCATCATACTTTCCCCCCTCATCCCTCCGCTCCTCTCCTCCCCTCGCCCCTCCTGTCTTCCCAGAACACCCTGGAGAGGAGAACTGCCATGTAAGGTCTAGTGGAGAGAGGATAGACACAGGGAGCGTTCAGACCGCCTCTGACACCGGAATCACTGAACCTGCCCACGTCTATTCTCTCCAACCATGTCTGTCAGACTGCCTGCCTGTATGTTATGTATGTGTGATGCTGGGTGTGTGTGTGTGTGTGTGTTTGAAGGGAATCTCTGCCTTTTTATAACTCTTATGTATCCAGGCAAAGTTGACTGACAAAGTAACTTCTCTTTTTCTGTCTGTGGGAAGTTGTGAGAGATGATAGAGATGAGGCAAACAGTTTGAGCGTTAAGCACCTGGTTTATGGGCTCATCGATGGCGCTTATGGGGGTAAAGCCATACAAGACACGCTAATATTCACCAGTTTCCCTCCCGAACCTCAGTGCTCAGCTGCAGGGACTCCAACCAATAAAACTGTGAACACGACCTTGCATCCCAAATACTCAATCAACATTGATTCTCCATCTGACCTCCATCTGTTTCTAACCTCAGGACTTACACTGGCCCTTCTTTATGACACTTCATTTCAAAATGAAAAAAAAATCATTGTATTTAGTAATCTGAGGTAGATACCCATTTCTCCATCACTGAATTTCAATGTAAATACAGATTCTGTACTGACTGGAAGGAAGCAGTTTCTCCTGAAGAAGCACAGCCAAAATGATGTTATTGATGTTGTTTTGTTTTTCCAAAAAAGTAGGCACCCTGTTTAATGTGTCTTGTCAAGTATTCCTGAAGAGGTTTGGCTAAATTACAGTCATCGGTTGAATACCGCTTGATATTTTCCATTTAAACTGGGGAGAGTACAATTCTTTTCTGTCTTCCACTTGGCCTGCCTCCCCGTCAACATCATTTGTCTGCTCTGCCTGGCCTGTAATTGTGAAACACTTCAAACAGTCTGAAAGGGTATAAACAAATGGAAATAATGCCTTCATTTTCTGACTTAAATAACTAAAGGGATGGGATGCCACCTACACAACATTTCAGGTGTATTGATGCTGATGTTATTCTCCTAGATTCTCTTAAGTATTAACTTTTTAAGCAAATGTGAGGAATCTCATCAAAGATGTTGATTGCTTTCTTTTGGATGAGTTTCAGTGAGATAAAATCTTCACACATAACGGGCCTTTTTAAAGCATCAACTCCACTTACCTCTGCTTATATTGTTATCGAAACACATATGTATACATGCCATGATATTTAATTGCATGCTGCTCTGAATGACCATATAACTTAGAACGAGTAGGAAAAGTGGAAGCTGTTGCCATATAATACTTTTGTACTGTGGAAGCAAATGCATTGAATGAATTCAGTTAAATGATATTGACGTGTCCTCCACCCAGATATGAGGCATGCTATATCAATATATACAGTATAGCCTGCAAATAGCATGAACCACCTATGTACAGTGCACATGTTTGAACAGCTGTCATGACTCAATTATTGCTTGCTTGCTTATGGCTGGTCTATAAGGTATAACGTTTTATTAAGATGCATGTTTTTGCGGAGCAAACCTACACAGGGGGTCAGTGGACGCATCACAGAGTAATACAATTGCTCTTCTGAAATATATGGTGCATGTTATGGGAAACACAACATGAAGCTATTATCAGGTGATATATACACCCCATCATTTATACTACGGCTTGTTGTCTTTTCAAGAGCATCAATATACACATAAGTGCTTCGCTCACATAGAAAAATATTACCGTGGTCATATTAATAACAATCTATTTGTGTCTAATTTACTCTGGTTCATTAACAGAGCCTGTAATGATGTTGTTTTATTATTATTATTATTTAGCTAAGCAGTTCCAAGACCCGAGTCATTTCATAGTATGGGGAAACATTGCTGATTGTGCAATAATACACACACACACACACACTAGCCCTCTAGATAAAAACATTAGCATCTTTGGAAGTCTTCTCTACGTAGACCAATTTGTCACGGCGACAACAAGGTCGAAGAGGCTGCATCTACGTCTAGCTCGGGCATCTGATCCATTTTAGCGATGAATTAGTGATTCTGTTATTACTCACTCACTCACATGGGGAGAAACATACAGAAAGATGGAGAGCAAGCAGGGAGGGAGGGGGAGGTGAGACAGAGAGAGAAAGCGAATTCCAGAGAATTCAAGAGAGACTGGCTTGAAGAGCTCTGAGATGAATGAGCACAATGACTTTGTCACTGCGGTAGGCCGAGGGAGCGAGCGAGCGAGCGAGGGAGGGAGGGAGCTAAGTGGCAAATGCAGATTTGCAGATTTGTAAATAAGTGGCTACTTCTTACAGAAATTATGCAGAGGTGTGTGTGTGTGTGTGTGTGTGTGTGAGAGAATGCAATGCATATGCAGTAGCCATAATGGTAATCACTCCAACCACAACGCTTAGTATTAACATACTGGAGAGGAGTCACCCTTTTCACTTTAGACAACAGCTTCATCCTGTGAGAAACACACTTTGCTGTGCTTCTGTGTAATTCATTGCAATTCCCTATACAGTCTCTATGTGTACTTCACTTATCCCTCTCTAAAATAAGTGTCTGCTGTAAACACAATCTATAGCAATCTGAATAGACATTGGGGAGTAGGGACTTTCTGGACAGCAGCAGATTTAGGCAGCACATGTGCTGCTAGGAGGCATGGAGTAGAGGCTGGGAGAGAGAAGGCACAGGTGTTGGGGCGACTTCCAGGAAGAGAAAGGATAGGGAGGGAGTGTGAAAGAGAGATGGGCAGAGAGACAAGGGAGCAAGGGGGAAAAGATAGATGTGTAGATTAAATCAGAGACTAGGACAGAGGAGGAGGGAAAGAGAGAATAAGCAAAGAGAGAGAGAGAGAGAGAAGAGACACTGGACAAGAAGAATAACCCAAGTGGAGCTTGAATTGTAGACAAGTCGTTTGGCAAAGTTTTTAGTCCACACCTTGGCAACCAACAGTACACACACACACACACACACACACACACACACAGAGACGGGCTGGCAGAGCATCGCTTCATGGCACCTAGATTATCCAGCAGGCATCTGGTGAGGTGGCTAACGCGCAGGTTGTACCATATGTGCGCATGTGTGTGTGTGTGTGCATGTGTGTTAGGTGTGTGCAGGGACAGCTGCTCTCTAAATAGTATTATTGTGTATAATTGGGGATTACCAAGCCAGTGTGTGGTTATGAAGTATTTTGTCTCTTCTTTTGACAGGGCGCAGACATGCAGATGTCCTGGAAGGAGAGCCAAGGTACGGGGGTTTGAGGTTCAACGCTGAAGTCACGTTTCAAATGTTCAAAATGCCAAAGTGATGGTTTGTTTGAAATGCGTCTGTGTGAAGGAAGGGTTTTCATGTTTTTGTAAGAAGCAGTGAAAGACAGAAAGTGTGATGGTTCTGCTTTCATCTCTGTGCATGTGCGTGCATGCAAGTGTGTGTATGTGTGTGCACAAGTTGCACTTTTGTGAGTGTCAGTTAATTGTATTATATGTGTGTGTGTGTGTGCTGGCACCTGTGTGCATTCTCTTTTGGTGTCTGTCTTTGTCTGAGTGCATGCCTATGTCTGCAAACACTCCATTTGGCAGATGCCATTTCTGCAGTGATGACAGTCACATGACGTCCATTGTTTATTATCATTTTTTTAGTGTGTATTCCACTTTTATTTTATCACAGTGTTTCATTTGCTTTGATTCAAACAAACGTGTTCTCTGATTCTTCTCCCAAAATGCATTCCCTCCACTTCTCGATTTGCGTTCCCTCTGCCTCAGTCTTGCTCTACATCTGCCTTTTCTCCTGGAGTAAGCTGCATCTCTTTTAATATCAAGGTGGGAAAAGCAAGCCTGAACATACACATGCAGATACACAGTGCACATATAGGAACACATAAATGCATGAACACGTACACATAGGAATTGGACGTACAAATACATACATATACACACACACACACACACACACACATACATTGAGCTTCATACCCCCCGCATCACAACACACACCTTCACATCAACCGGCGAGACAAATCGCTGTGGGACCTGCCTGCCTGTCTCCAAACAGCCAGTCATACCTATCCATCTAAGCCCTGACACACAACAATGTAAAAATAACACAGTAGCACTTAAGACGGCACTGAAGGGAGAAGAGACAAGGCAGCCAAAAGCACTCCCGTTCATTTCTAATGGGACTCCCACACGCGCTGAGAAAGGGGATATTTCTCACAAATCCACAGGGGGAAAACATTTCAATTGACTGCCATGATTGACTCATTGGCTGCCAAGAACTAAAACCTATCGCTGAAGCTATATTACTCTCCAAATTAAAAGTTGAGGCCTGGCAGGATTACAGAGGATACAAATCAATGGATGGAGGGAGACTTTGAGAGGAGGGAACTTGTAATTGTTATGTTTCCACCCTGGATGTATTTGAGAACACAAAGCTTTGTTTATATATGTTGGGGAAGGTGGATGTCATTAATCTAACAATGCTCACTAGGCCAGGAATACTGTGAGCGTGCATGTAGGTGCATGCATGTGTGTGTGTGTGTATGTGTGTGGGCGCATGGCACACACATTAGCTCAGTGGAGGCAAGGCCATATGGAAAAACGGTAGAAGCTTTTTGCACCTCTTTGCACCTTCTGGTCTTTCCCTTGCTTAGATTGCCGTGGGGAGGAAGGAAAGGAAAGAAAGAGCGGAGAGGAGGTATAGGGAATGGGTAAAGAACTCTAAATGGCTTTCCGAGGCATGCTGTGTGTAAGGACGCTGCAAGGACGTGGATATAGGGGGGGTCAAGGAAATACTGAGCACAGTGAAAATAAAGACTGCTATAGAGGCATACTGCAGCACCAATACAGCGGCTAATTTGGCCATGTAATGTTATTCATGTTATGTTATGATAGATTTGTATTATACACATACAATCTATAGGCTCAGTGTTTTCTGTAAAGACATTGTGCTGCTAGCTGGGCAGTAGCAACAATTTCAATTTCTCATATTCATGCTCGAGTGTTCAGTGCAATCTCAGAATAGAACCAACCTTGATGTTCTGGGAGGACTGAGAAACACACATGTGGTGTATTGTACACACTGCCTTAGCTTCCTACAGCTTCAACAAGCTTTTCACTGTCTGACAACTTTCTAAATGCAGCTCATTATGTCCTCATTGATTTTTCATATTCCTTCTCACCAGTAAATACCCCCAAGATGCTCCTCTTACACTCTGCCCCGCTCCTCCCTTTCTCTCTGTCTGATGCTGTAGTACCTTCACTATCTATCCATCGCTCCGCTGTTTTATCAGTTGTTCCCGGAGCAGCAGCAAACAGCAGAACACTTAAGGGAGCTGAACGGTTTCCAATTAGCAAAACAAATACCTCCGCTAACTCTCACACTGTCACAGTGTGCCTCAGAGAGCCTGGATGCCCATTACAGACAATTAGAATTTAATAAGCCCAATATGCTCACTGTACTAATGGAGGGGGAGGAAGGGAGCGAGTAGAGAGAGATGTACCATCATCATCATCATCATCCTCTCTCTCTCCACTTTAATAGGTACATCGTTGGAGTACTGGGGTAGGACCCCCCAGAACAGCCTGAATTCTTTGTGGCATCGATTCAACAAGGTGCCGCAAACATTCCTCAGAGATAAGTCGGCTGCGCATTCATGCTGCGAATCTGTGGATGTGTGACTGCGGAGGCCACTGGAGTACACCGAACTCATTGTCATTTTTCGTGGAACCAGCTTGAGATGACGTGTGCTTTGTGACACGGCGCGTTATCCTGCTGGAATAAAACATCCCCCACACCATTACACCACCACCAGCCTGAACCGTTGACACGAGGCAGGATGGATCCATGGATTTGTGTTGTTTACGCCAAATTCTGACCCTACCATCTGCATGTTGCAGCAGAAATCGAGATTCGTCAGACCAGCCGACGTTTGTCTAATCTTCAACTGTCCAGTTTTGATGAGCCTGCGCTCGCCAAATGTTTCCTGTTGGATTGGACCCTAGTATGGTCTTGTGCTGCTGTAGCACATCCACTTCAAGGTTGATGTGTTGTGCATTCAGAGGTGCTCTTCTGTATACCACTGTTGTAACGCGTGGTTATTTGAGTTACTGTCACCTTCCTGTCAGCCTGAACCGGTCTTCCCTTCTCCTCTGACCTCTCTTATTAGCGAGGCGTTTTGAACCGCCGCTCACTGGATGTTTTTTTCTGTTTTTCACACCATTCTCTGTAAACTCTAGAGACTGTTGGGTGTGAAAATCCCAGGAGATCAGCAGTTTCTGAACCAACAATCATTCCACGGTCAAAGTCAAATGACATTTCTTCCCCGTGATATTTCGTCTGAAGAATAACTGACCCTCTTGACCATGTCTGCATGCTTTTATGCATTGAGTTTCTGCGGGGGCGTCCTGCCGACAGCTGTAACATTTGGTGTCCTGGAGTAAGCGATCGCTATCATTTCTAGAAAACTATTGTCAGCGATCGTCCAGGCTCCCTTCCATCCTCAGCCATTCCGCTCCACCAGAATAGAAACAAATACGCATCTGTCACGTTGGTGTTTAAAAGACGGCTGGATCAATGCCTGATCGAAACACAGTGTTCAAAGTAGCCTTGAACTTTCATCCATTAACTTTTCTGTCACAAGATAATTTAACTCTCAGATTGCTCACGGTGGTGCTGGATAGCTGGCCACTTCAGTGCCTGATCGAAACTCAAAGTCCGATGTATATCAAAGTCCGATGTATATATATCAAAGTTTATTATATTTATATATCTAAGTTCAATAAATATTTCATCTTTGGCCCCCCATACATCATATCATTGCTCTAAATCCTCAGAGTTGTCCTCACAGAATGTTCTTATCTGAATAGTGCCTCGGCTTTCTGGGCTAATGGTCCAATTTCTGTCACTAAACAACTCTCTCTTTCTCTCACTCTCTCTCTTTCGCGCCGTGTCTCTCTCCCTCACAATATCATTTTTTCACCTCTTTTCTCACCTCCTCTTCCAGTGGCATTTCTACCTTTGCATTGCGGCCCATTTATCCCCATTTCCTCTCTGTGCCCTTTCTTCCTCCTCACACCTATTTCTCTCCATTCCATCCTCTCAGTGTCCCTATTCATTCATTTCTCCCTTCTCTCTTCCCAGTTTGCTCTCATTCTCTGCCTGTCCCTGGCTTGCCATCTCTCCATTTTTACCCTCATTTCTCACCTCCCCTCTCTAGCCCCCTCAGTCTTTCTCCATTTCACTTGCACATATTCTGCTTTTCTTTGGCCAGTTCATCCCATTATTTCATCTCTCTCTCCATCTCTGTCCTCATTTCCCACTGTGACTCTCCACTCTCTTTTTCGCATTCTCTCTCTTTCTCATTCTGTCTCTCTTTTCCTCTGATACACCATCACCCCGTTTTCGTTGCCTGCTTTCCCATTTCTCCTGCCACCCTCCCATAGACCCCTCCTCTCCCTGTCCCTATTTCTCCTTCCCCACTCAACCCACTGTCTCTGCTCGCTCTCTGTCTCGCCTCTCACTCTCGCTCTCTGGTTCCTCTGTGTCGTAAGGCCTATGAAATGAGGTGATACAAATGGCATTTTATGGGGCTGTGCAGCACAACCAGGCCGCACACGGCAGGCAATCATAAAAGCCATTGTCAGCCGCGCGTGCCACTTTTAATGTGTTCCATTTGATTTAATGCCAGTGATAGGTAGGGCAGGACAGGAGGTGAGGCCTAGGAGGTGAGAATGAGAGGAAGGGATAGAGAGGGAGAAGAGATAGAGGGAATAAGACGGACAGAAGAAAAAGAGAGAGAAAATCTAGGTCGTGGCAGAAGTCCTCACTTCTGGATTGAAATAATAAGGGACAGCTGGTCTAATATCTAATTTCTAGGAAAGAAATGCCATTTAGAGTCGGAATGAAAATGAAATGCATGGAGGGGAGTAAGCTGGGATAGAAAGAGTGATGATGAGACGGGGAGAGAGAAATATTAAAAAATAAATGCAATATTGAATGCACAAAGTGATTACATTGCCAGAGGGTGGCAGAGGTGTGAGGTTTCTGATGGCTTTTTTGTGCTTCTAAAGCCCTTCATTTAAAAGAACAGACGTATTTACATCTAGATGGCAACCTTACATATATCCCCTTCCACCCTAACTCCAGTCTGTGAAAGACACGTGAGCAGGGTACTTTTACAACGACTATTACAGTACATGGTGGGATAAATGATTCAAATTTCTGCCACTAAGTTTTCAAAGTCCATTCTTGTCATTATGCCAGGGGTGGGGGAGTGTTGCTGCTGTTAGCAATAGATTGCAGAACCCTGGCAGTTCAATTACACCCACTTGGATGAATAGTCAGAGATTGGCAAATTTGTCGCAACATGCTGTGCATTGATCTCACGCGAAGATAAAAAAGAACATGGGAGTCTGATGAAACCTCTACGCTCAATGAAGGGTTTGAATAATGCATCAGACTCACGCAACTGGCCTAAATATATATCTATCTATATCTAAATATATAGGTTATGTGAGGTGAGCCACACTCAGAAACACACACATTTTCCATATTGCCTGTCATATTAATGTTTTTTGTCCATTCTGTTGTTTTTCTTCTTCTTGTTCTCCTTCTGGCTTATGTGTGTTTTTTATCAGATAAATTATGCTGGAATTGTCCTTTAATTGTATTTGTCAGACATCGCTAGGCTACTGCTACTGGTTGATGTAGCTTGGCTGGCATGACTATGGGGATTAGTGTATTTGGCCAGTCTGCATCTCTCAGTCTAATAGCTATACACCCTGAGAGCAGTCCTGTGATTGTCAATCAGCACTTCAGCTTCCAAACACCAGGGGATAATTAGCTTGTCTACCTTGCCTGACAGACTTGGCAAGACCTCCCTGGTTCTCTTGCCATTTTTTTTTCTTGAGTGAAGAGAACAGAAGCATTTTCTTTTTACAAGCTACATTGGATAGTCGAGAAAATGGCTTCTTGTGGAATTATGAAAATGCTTTATAGGATTTGTCTATTAAATGGACCTATGTGTGGCCTAGGGAAGCCATATCTGTCATATATGGTCTCAAGTGAGTGAACCGACAGGGGTTCGGTATCTCACTGTTACAGAGATCCAACCTTTGATATGTTGTTGTGGGATGGATTCCCTAAGCACCAGGCCACCCTTTCACCCAAAGTGACGGTTCCACTGGGGTTCAATCCCAGGATGCGTAAAGCAGATGTGATAACTGTATGAATTCGAGCTAGACCATTTCATTCTTGGAATGACTCGTGAGTACTCCCTTTGATAGAAATAATGTGGCGGACACTAAAAAAGTATCTGAATGATTTATACTGTGGTAAAATAACAGGTCTGCATTTAAAGATCTCCATAGCTGCTGATGTAAGCTCTTTTCTCTCTCTCACCTCGTTTAATCTCTGGATGTAAATCAAACGGAAAAAGAAAGCACTAATTTACACCTGCTTGAAGAGTTTACGTCCCCATGGGGACTTAACAAGGTGAAGTGTCTTCCTGTGATGAGAGCATAAAAGTGGTTTAATCCCTTTATAAAAAACACTGTGACATAAAAACCTAAATTTGGAGGCAGATGATTAATAGAGTGGGATAAAAGGGAGTGCTGTTTGTTAGCAACGGATGTGCTCTGTGGGCTGTGTCACAGGTAGGTAGGTAAACACACACGCTCACTCACAAACACACACACCATAGTGCTTACTGTGCCTGAGGTGCCACCTCACCCAGGTGTTTGTCAACAGGACATATGTCTCTGTCACCTCCATTATCATTTCTGGATGTCTAACAGGCTGATTCATAGAGATGGTGTTCACTAATGACGCCCGAGGCTATATTCTTCACCGCACCTCTGATTGAATTGAACTTGCACGGCAACTCTCACGTACTTGCAGGCCAACCTTTAAACAGACAGCTCTGTCTGGCTCTGCGATTCAGGGCAGATGGAGAATTGGAAGCCGTGATTTTCTGAGCGACGGCGTCCATTTGCCAGGTCGGCTGAGCCATTCAGCAATCAGAGGAAATATTTAAAAAATTAATAATTTACAGTCTACTTATTCTCTGCTCAGTCTAGAAATTGGCTTCTGCAAAGGTGAAGTGTGTGAAGATGTGTGTGTGTGTGTATGTGCGCGCCAGATGCTGCTTAGAGCTCTATTCCTGTGTGTTTGGAGCTAACACTTGCCCCTACAGGCCTGGACACAAATCCTGTCACAACTTTATGTCTGCTGTGCCCTTCT